>JAJONR010001156.1:0-108306 GCA_029582245.1 Solanum etuberosum | reverse complement strand
TTTTTCTACTCACAGGTCCCTCAAGAAGAAGGCTCTAGATACCAATTGTTGGTTTTTTAATAAAGAAATTAAGAAAATAACAGAGAAAGACTTTGAGAGAAAAAATACTGCAGAATTGTTAAAGGAAATTATTTTATTAATAATCCAAAGACTTACATTTATAGATATGATTTCTAACTAAAAATAAAATAAATATGCTACTAACTTATCAGTAAAATTCAAATAACAAATAAAAGAACTAATCAGTAAAATTCAAATAACAAATAAAAGAACTAACTCCTAAAGCAAGTCACATAGAACTCTAATAAAATAATTTTAAAAACCCTAAAAATAGCTAATTGTTTTATTTCTGCAGTATCCTGAGACATATTCTCAACAGTTATATTAGAACTTGATTGACGCAGAAATTCATGAATCTAGAAAAACTATATTAAATGCTTTCTTGGATCTTCTAACACCTCTTTCTCTTATGACAGTTGTTGGTATGGAGTACATGAAGGTATTATGCTGCTACATCTCCAATAAATGCTAAAGATATCATATGTAGATGTGATCTATCATAAAGCATCACTATACTATATGTTAGACACCTAATTTTAGCCTAATATTTTCAATATTTATAATTTTTAGGTCAAATTCATCGGTAGCCCCCTAAAGTTGACACAAAGTTTTACTTAGATACCTCAACTAGGCGATGTTCATTTAGACACCTTATGTAGGGCTCCGCTATGTCATTTTGACACTTTTTTGACAATAAGCAAAAAATTGAAGGAGAGTGTAATACACTCATTCATGACATGGCAAACAACCAATTAAATGATTACATGTGTAATTTTAAGTTAAAAATATTTTAAAATCTATTTAGTAAATAAAATAAAGATATTATTCTAAAAAAATCAATTTACCCCCCCCCCTCCCCCCTCCCCCCTCCCCGAAGGCTGTTGTCTTCTCTACTACACTCAATAATTTTTTAAATTTTTTTAATCAACTATTTAAATTGTTTGGAATTCCTTTTTTTCTTTCTTTTTAGTGTTGTTTTGTGGGAAGAGAAGAGGAAGAGGAAGAAAGAAAGAGAATAAATATGAAATATGAGTGTTGATATTCTTTTTTCGATAAAAAAGGTGGAGGGAGGTGATTGTAGATTTAGAAAAGTAATACAATGAAGAAGAAGAAGAAAAATGAGTTGAAAACAAATTTGAATAAAAAATTTGACCTCCATTGAAGGAGTTTAAGCTTCAAAATATGGTGGGAGGTGGTAGTTTAAAAAATAGAGAAGAAGAAGAGAAAATAAAATAAAAAATAGCTATATTGAGTCTTTCACCCCTGTTGTTGAGTGTATCACACTCACTTTGACATGTCAACAAAAAGTGTCAAAAAGACACAACAGAACCCTACATGAGGTGTCTATAATGAACATCACTCAGTTGAGGTGTCTAAGTTAAATTTAGTGCCACCTTTAGGAGGTCACAGATGGATTTTGCCTAATTTTTAAGTTTTATTCATTCAATAGTTCAAGATATATTTGTTATAATTTTTAATAAGTTTAGCGATACTTATCTTTATTTCTCAAATTTTATGATTTTCATTAAATTATTTTTGTTACAGTCGGTTGAATATATTTAAGTATTTGTTCAATTTTATTAAATAATTTTTTTTTAAATTGCATTTCTTAGATGTCATTCATTTTATTCGTTACACTTTTTAAGATTCATTTTTATTTGTTACTTTTATTTATATTCATTTTGGAGTTTTTAGCACAATTTAGAAACACATTTAAATACGCATAAGATTTGTATACACAAATATTTTATTAGTTACACAAATATTTTATTAGTTAGTGATTTTAGCCCATGATTTAAAATAATGATATTGTACTAATGAAGTTTTCAATTTTATATTTAAACAATTTATTGATCATTAAGTTATTGGTGGTGAATAAGATTTAAAATAATGGTGCAGTTTTCAGATTTTAGTCTTTTAAAATTTTCTTTTTTAGTGTTCATAATTTTCTGGTGACTAGTTCACCAGAACTCTGCCGGATCCGGTGAGTCCACCACCAACACCCAAACTCCATCCTCTCCAATCTCCACCACCCGAAATCAGCCCCTCTTTTCCGACCTTTTCCGACCATCCACTCCAAACCAAAACAATAGAAACCCCACCCAAACAGCGACCAAAACTCCGACAAACCCACCAGAAACTCCAAGCTCTGACGAGCAACTGGAACAGCCACCAGACCCCCACCTCCCTCTTCTTCATTTTTCCAGCGAAACCTCGCCGGAATACCACCAAACAGAGCACAAAGCAACCCCTTTCTTCTCCACCAGACCCAACCCAAAACCCCCACCACAAACCACCATTGTTCCACCCACCAAACTACCTCAAATGAACCAACCAGCCGCCAGAAACAACCTCCAAGCTCCCTGAAACAGCAGCCGAAAACCGATCCAAAAATTAGAGAAGGAGCTAAGACCGCTTAGGCCTTTTACTAATGTCCTCACAGTAAAAGAGAGAAATCTATGTAACTTTGAATTTTAGCAGCAGTTTTCGAAAAGACTAGTAGCCCTTATTCCTTGCATCAACACCATCGGAACGCGCCACCGGTCCCCTTCCCCTCTTCCCCTTTTATGATTTTTGTTTGTTTGTTAGTTAGTTGTTTCGATCAACATACATGAGCTTTGGTGAAACCAGCGAATCCAATCGAAGCCATACCACAATTTTGGTCACCAGCAACAACGAGCTCTAAGCTCCATTTCCGGTGAACCCAGCTCTAACCAGCAGCCATGGACTCCGGCAACAACAATCAACCCCTCTCCATCTCCGGCAAAGCTCCACCGAACTCCAATCGAACTACAAAACACCACTGTACAGTTCTTCTCCCAATCTTTCCTTGTTGTTTGTCTTCTTTTGTCACTAGTATTATTGTGATTTGGTAATTGGTGGAGTCAAAATTTGCTAGTATAAATCAGCTTTGTTTTATTTATTTTCGTGATGTTTACCCTTTTTTTTTATTAGTTTAATTAATTGTTGCTTTGTAATTATATTTTTCGTTGTTATTGTTATTTTACATTTTTTGAAATGATTCCAGTGATGTTTTAATTGTTGGATTTGAAAGTGAATATGGTGTCATGCGGAATTTTACAATTGCAAATCATAAGACGATAAATTAGACGAACACGTAAAACTATACTAAAAGACATAATATTATTATATGATATGACCAACTGGCCTACATAATTAAAAACTAATAAAAAAATATTAAAACAGAGTAAAATCTTCCCATAAACAAAAGTCTCTAAACGAAGTTATGCTATGAGAATAAGAATTTTCAATTTATAGATCTCCAATCTTTTCCTCTAAGGAAAGAATAAACCAAATATGGAAGAAAATTATATTTTCCTTTCAGAAAAAGTTCAAACATTTATGGTAATACTTTGACTTTTCTTTAAAAAAAATAAACTTAAGAAAAGAAAATTAGGACAAAATCCTAACATTAATTTCCAATTTATTATTATTTTATATTTTAGTGCTCACTTCTTTAGATTTTATATTATTTATTTATTTATTAAATTTGATTATTTGTCTCTTTTCTGTAACAATGTTGGAAGTTGGAATACAAAAATGTTAATTCTTAATTGTTTATTAGTTTTGCAACTATTTGTTTTTGCTTTCTTTACTGATGGTTGGTTTGTTGTCTTATTATTTTGGTTGATTTTTTTTTATGATTATTGTAATTTTTTAGTAAATGTGTTTATATTTTTGCAATTTTTAGATTTGTTATAAGTTTGGCTACTGTGGGTTCCTCTGCTGGGGTGGGGAAACGCGGTTCTTTAAAAAGGTTGCTTGCAAGACTATTCAAGCGGAACTGAATGGAATTGTTACTTTCCAAAAATCTTGCTTCAAATCAAAGAAAGAAGGTCTATTTTCCCACGTAGTTCGTCGGTCAAACCAACGATTCTCTTCGGGCGGAGGCGGACAATGAAAAGACAGAAAGGAGCGAATGATGCCAACCAACTCGACAAAGACATTCAGATATGAAAAAGATAAAGAAAGACGTGTTAAGCTTGTGTTTTCCCAGCCGACTCGCACACGACCGTCTTTTTTTTCGATTGAAGAGTCGGACTCCCTGGAAAAATAGCATCTCGTAAGTTTCCGGAAGAAAGACGCAAAAATAGGTATCCTCCATCAATGGAAGCAAGTTGCCCACTCCACTAATTGAGAGTGGCTAGCTTAACTCTGAGGAAGAGACCGAAGAAATGGCAATGGAGTGAGAATGTGAGGACTTTTTAGGAAAAAGATGTCCGGCCTACAAAAAGAACTAAAGACTATCCGATGAAAAGCACTTTATTATTGTTATTTTAATTTGCAGTTTTAGTTGTTGAGTTTATGTTTTATTACTTATCACTGTTTCTTTGTTCTTTCCTATTATTTTGAATAATTTTATTAGCTTTTATTTACCCAGTTTTATGTTCATGTCGTATTGCTTTGATATATATTTTTTTTGTTAACATATTTATGTTATTACGTTGATTTGAGCAACAAGTTAAAATTGACCAATGAAAAAATCTCTTTGTCGGTTTTCGAAGCCTCTTCATTATAAAAGACGGAAATATAACTTAAGTTTATATGCATTTTATGTTAAAATTGGCCGATAAAGAAATTACCGTCGATTTTCAAGACCTCCTAAGATAGATTTATTTTTAGTTATTAATTTTTTCATTTTTATTTGATTTATATTTATTCATTTATTAACACTTTTACTATGTGTCTTTACAGGTACCCGGAGTCGCTTCCATTGAAGCCATTCCAATGGAGTTCGAATGATATTTTACACTTATTATTATATATATTGACGTTAGGCAAACACTAAACAATTTCTTATGTTATTATTTTATCACGTGATTTATGTATATTACATGTTTATTATACTTGTATATTGTTTGTGTCTCCTCCTCAATTTGAAAAATATGAATTCAGTCGGGACCCATAATTATGGATTTCGAAGGATGTCTAACACCTTCCCTTCAGAATCACTTGAACCCCTTGCCTAGAATCTATTAGTTTTGTAGAAATTCTTTTTTATTAATTAATTAATTGATTTTCTAATTTTTCTTAAAATTAGATGGCGACTCCTTTAAAACTCTTTTTTCTTAAAATTCATTTAAAATTTAATTTAGTTGAGTTAAATGATTTTTTTTTACTTACCACGACGTTTCGCCTTATTTGAATAAAATAGAAACGTAAGCACGGTATATCAATTTTTTTTTGCAATGGTGAGCCATAAATGAGATGACATCTTTTCTTATGAGTATGAATAAGAAATTCACCGCCATAGTTAGAGATTTCTTTGTATCACACATCGAAAATCATGACACATTTTTTTGTGAACGCACTAGCTCAATTCAATGTGGAACATCATCTTACGCACGGGAACACTTTATATTATTTTAGTTTTTCATTTGATTATTTATCAGTGTTCTCTCAGAATTATTAGTATTAGTTAGACTCATGCCTTGCGGATTGTTTCGATTATAAACAACACTTGTTATGTCTGAATCGAAAGGTGTTGGTTAATTATATAATCATTTGTTTGATGGTTTTTTGGTTGGTTCTTTACTAGAATTAATTCGGCGATGTTCATTCTTTTAGAGAAAGTCTCAGCTATAATTCTTCGTTGTATCCATTGCGAAAAGGAGTTAATTTATCTCTATTTTCCATTTCTATAAAAAAAATTGGAGGTCTAGAGGTTTTTGTTTAGATATTTTTAGATGATTTTGTTCATATATAGAAGATTTACGCATTCTCAAGAATGTATCTATCATCTTTTATTAGATAATATGAGAAAAGCATGGTAATCAAAAACAATTTGTTTGGGGTTAGCTAGTTAATAACTCATGTTTCTTATCTAGGTTTATTGTTTTGCAATAACTATTTATTTTATTCAATCTATTTTTTGTTGAATAAAAAAGATAAAGTAGTAGACCTTAGGAGTACTTATACTAAATTGACATGGATTTGTTTTTTGTACAGATCAAAAATTTGATATTTGAAGAACTTTGAAGACGGTGTAGAGCAAATATGCGTGACTGGAAAAGTTAAAAGATCTCAAAGCACGAGAAACATACTATTTTTTAAAAATCTTTTTAAGAGTTGTTTAATGATATTATCACGTGTACATGTTACATAGTATTCTCATTTTGTTGGGAGTTGACTGGTATAGTATCATACAATTTTGATAGGTATGAATTTTTATTATGATGCTGAATTTCTTGTAATTAACCATGGAAATTAATATATATCTCAATTCAAGAATGATGACTATTTAGTTTTTGTACATATTTATAGTAATAAGTATATAATGATCACATTTTGGTTGACAAAAATTTAGTACAAAATTTAAAAAGGTAAAACTTGGTTGTTAAAGGAACTTAACAACCAGATTTCCTATTGTAATTAAAGGTTTTCAACGATTGGAATGGCAATTAACAAAAGGAAAATTTGGTCGTTAAAATGAGAAATAACGATGGGATTTTTTATCGTCACTAAAGATTATTAACGACAGATCTTTTAGCGACCGGTGACGACTGTTTTTTACCGGTGGTTATTGACTAATAGCGACCAGAAATGGGTTTTTAGCGACCAGATTTCCCTTCAATAAAAATGATTTTCTTGTAGCTCAATTGTTCAGAGAAAATTGGCTGCACCGTCAACTTCTTTCCCCAAAAACTTTTTCATCATCTCCGGTCAAAAAAGGGTCAACTGTTGACAACCAATTTCAACCCTCATTTCTTTAAACAGAAAAAGGAAAAATATAGCCCCGAACTGACGTGAATGGTATGCAGATACCCTCCGTCATACTTTTGGAACATTGGTGCCCCTGCCGTCCAAAAATTAGAGCATATATGCCCTTCACTCTAACGGAAGACTAAATAGGGACATGTGGCACAATCTTATCCGTCAATCCGATATTTAATAAATGTCGAGTCGGTGGATAAGATTATGACACATGTATGTCCGTTAGTATAAAGGGTATACATGCTCTAGATTTTGGACGGCAGGGGCACCAATGTCTAAAAAGTATGATGGGGGTATCTGCATACCATTTACGATAGATCGAGGGTATATTTGTCATTATTCCCTTCTTTAAATTACATTTTGTTTGAGCTTCTAAGTAAATAATTATTTTTACCATTGTTTTCTATTATATTTACGACTCGCTATTATTATTATTATTATTCTTATTACTATTATTATTATTAGTATTATTGGTCTTATGATCGTCACTTTTTCTTTTAGAATTACTATGAAATTTACCTTTTAAACTTCTATTGTCGTTACCTTATTTCAAGTTTCTTACTTATTAAAATTAGTTATAAGTCAATAATTTGTATCTAATGTTTATGTTCAATCATTAGTGGAAAGTTATAATATTAGTCCCTTGTTATAATGCATTAGTTATAATATTTGAAGTTCAAAAGAATTAATTTAAAGAGGGAAAATGCCAAACTATTTCAGCCAAATCTGCCAAAAGCCATCAATATAGCCCAAACGAGCGGCCAAACCCAAACAAATTGCCAATTCACAAATCCTTATCTCTTTTACTCCAAAACCTAATTTCTATCCCAAAAGAGCAACTCCTTTTTTTCTTCCTTTCCATTTTCTGAAAAGCGGCAGACCATGTCAACCATGGACAATTGTTAGGTACTCCAGTTTCGTGCTACTATCTTCTCATTCACGTCAAGGCTGCTACATCCAACTACTCCAAACGTTCAAATTCAAATGGTGAAAAGATCCGGCCCAAATGTTGAACTATTACCCTGACCTACGCCTATAATAACATCAACAGCAGGATCAGAGAAGAACATTATTCTTGCTCATCAACTTTCGTCCGGCTATAAGAAAATCCCTACTCTACTTTCGTTTCTTGAAACACAAGCTTAGGATTTTACTTTCTGGAATCAAATCTAGTTCTTTTCGTAAAAAGTAGTAGAGTAGAGGCCGTATCCAGTGGATTCGAGATCTACGCCCTTGTTCACTACCCCGCAATATGTGACATTCGCCTCTCCTTTCTCGATATCTTCATCTATGTAACAAACGATCATGCTTATTTTATTAAAAAACATATCTCGCCAGTAATGTTGCTTAACTAGATATAGTTATATGTAATGTTAAAATATGTATTTATGCCTTGAATTAGATTTTTTTGTTTTAGGATTAAATATTTGTCTGAGTAAGTGTTTTCATTTTCTTATCTTTTCGATTTCACTAGCTCTTTAAATTTATTTGTGATTTAGCATTTATTTAACAAGTGTTGCCAGTATTAGATGCTCATTAAAAAAAGGAGAGGTGTCCCTCGTGCTCCTGTATCGATCCTTCACGATGTGAAACCAAATTTATGAGCATGTAGCTTTAAGAGAATAGTTCTTTAGAACTTGTATAGTTTTAGCTATCTTTTCACAATGTAGATGCCCTGTTTTCCTTGGATTAACACTTATTGTAGATTTATCTAAGTTGTAGTTTGATGATTTATTTTAGCATGATTTAGAAATGAGACCCTCAAGTAGAGTATTTTCATTGCAATGTAAAAGAAAAACAATGGTCATAGGCATACTATTAATTATTATTTTTAACCTTGACTCAGGTATTAGTTTTAAGTCTATGACTTCCCAGTTAGTTAAGTTGTGTGTAGAAATTTTCTATTTTCAGTTTAAGTGGTAACATATACAATAACATTGTAGCTTAAATATGAGGGGACTTGCGTATATAGTTTTTTCTTTAAAGACATTGTAATAGTTGTTTTGAGCCTCGTTCGACATTTACATGGTTTATATTTTGGATAGTATATTTGTAATACCCCGGATTTGAGAAAGGGCAAAGCACCCATGTACAAAAGTTGCAGGTGTCAACCCACGTTGACCACCCACGGCTCGTGGATGGAACCATGGACCGTAGGTGTGGTTGACACACTGGCACTGCCTCCAAAGGATCAGAACCACGGCCAGACCAACAGACTGTTGGTCGAACCACGGTCTGTGGTTGGGGTCCGTGGTCCAGGACCCTCATGTTGGGGTTTCAGACCACCATCGACGGCCGTGCAGAACGGTCCGTCATCTTGACCACGGTCCGTCAGTGGGGTCTCGTGGGTCATGGCTAGCAGTTGAGTTTCAGGGGTAGTTGGGTCTCTTCCTAATTAATTAACTCATATACTACATCGTTTTACCCTTCACTAAAACCCCTATATAAGCATTTTAACCCCCAAATTCAACCCATTCAAGTCATTCTTCCAAAATCACAAAACAAGATCAATTCTCCTCCCAAAAATATTTCTCTCTCTAGAAACTTGAAGAAGAAGAAGGGTTCAACCTAGAGTTTTAAGTCAACTCTCAATTCCTCCATTGAAGATAAGCATTTGGCTTTGAGGTATGATAGTTTTCATCCATGGATTCCTTCCATTCATGGAGTTCCCAAATTAGTCTATTTTTAAAGTTAGAATTCCCCAATTGAGTTAGGGTTTTCTTCAATTGTCATGGGTTCTCTTGATTATTAATTTAAATGATTGGATTATGATCTCTTATGCATGAATTGATGAAATACTATGATTTTATGACGATTTCCCCATGAACCCATGCAATCCCCATGTTTTCAAGTTATGAATCATATGATATGGAATTTTGACTATAAAGGAAGAGTTTTATGAAATTAAACATGTATTGCTAGATTTACATGAATTTATGATGTAATCCATATCTAACCCATGTTTTCTAAATGTTGATGATTAAAAGTGGGTTTTGAACCTTCAAAAGTAAATTATAAAATTATGCATGTTTTTATGTAATCTATGCAAATATTTTAAGGATGCTTTGAGAGTAAAGTATCAATGATGATGATGATGATGTATTGTTGAAAGAATTTTCTCATATACACATAAAAATCAAGATGTGAAAGGTTTTCTCACATAATAAGGATTCTAAGGTTGAAAGGTCTTCTCACCTAATTTAATCAAAGATTAAGAGCTATCCTAATAAAACCTAGTTTGGATTGGTTATTGAAAGATACCTTTCCATGGATGATGACTTAGCTTGGATTAGCAAGATGACGTGCCTTTTCATGGATAATAAAAACAAGAAGAAATGACTATTTCGTGAGATTTATTCTTAGCACCGAGAGGATATTGAGATGGAAGCTCTCCCGTTAGTAGAGGCCGGATTTCTAGTAGCAATCTCTTATCCCTTACCTATGTGCCCCCATAGGATGATTGTCTAGATAGACATTAGATAGTGGATCCACTTTAGCTCAGTTATGGTCCTTACCGTGGCAAGTAGGACAACCCTTTTCGGTGTGGGAGACACCGGAGGATCATGTTATAGCTCACATGGTCTCTATGTAGGTTGAGGCTAATCCCCCACATTAATAATGAACTAAGGTTACTTCAAGAAGTATCTCATAAGTGTTCAAAGGCTTTAAACATGATTAGCTTGCATTGACCATGGTTTTATGACTTATGTTTTCTAACTCTCTTATATCATGTTTTAGCTTGGTCAATTGCATGTCATGAAATGAAATGTCCCTTTTAGCATGATTTAAATGTTTTGTGCATAGCTATATTAATTGGTACATTGTTTTGTACTAACACATACTCTTGCCTACATTTCCCCAAATGTAGGGTCTAACAGTCAGGTTTCTCAGTTTCGTGGCTAGTGATTGATTTCGAGATTTTTGAGCTTTGGTGAGTCCTCATGCTTCGAGGATGGATGTTCGTTATTTCACTTTTTCTCATGCACTTTATATTTTGGACATGATGTATGGGATATGCCCAATTTTATTCTATTATACTAGATGGCTATATTGATACAAGTGTTTGAGACTTCCGCTTTTCGTTTACAAAACTATTGGACTTGGACTATTGTTTTACTCTTATTATTCTATTTCTTATGTTATTAAAACTAAGTGGCTTATATGGGGTCCTTCGGGGTTCTACAGGCCATGTTACATCTAGGGGGTACCCCTAGGTCGTGACAAACTTGGTAATCAGAGCACAAGGTTTAGAATGGTCTTAGGATGTCTCATAAGCCATGTCTAGTAGAGTCTTGTTCATAATTATGAAGCTCGCCACATTAATGAATGAAAGGCTACGTGATGATTAAGAAACTCCACTTCTTTCATTACTCTTAAGTCGTGTGATAGAGTTTAACTCTATAAGGTCTCTTTCCTAATCCTTATCCGATGCTCTACAGGATATGACTACTCGAAGAGCTTATGCTAGAAGGAATGTGAGGGAGAATGTGGAACAACAAGCTCCTCCCCAAGATCCTCAAGTTCTGATCGATCCTTTGGCCCAACAAGTTACTAATATAGAGCTTTTCAAGTGTTGGCTCAAGCCGTGATGGCCCAAGCCAATAAGGAGGTTGCGGTTTCCGTGAACCCAAATGTGGGTACGGCGGCATGTAGAATGAGGGACTTCACTAGGATGAATCCTCCGGAGTTTCATGGTTCTATGGTTGAGGAAGATCCTCAAGAGTCCATTAATGAGGTTTATAAGGTTTTGATGATCACGGGAGTGACACCGGTGGAAAAGGCGGAGTTGGTCGCTTATCAACTTAAGGGTGTGGCTCAAATATGGTACAACCAATGGAAAGAAAGGAGAACGGAAGATGCAGGTCCTCTTGATTGGGAGAAGTTTAAGGCTGTTTTTCTTGATAGGTTCTTTCCCCTTGAGATGAGGGAAGATAAGGTGCTTGAGTTTATCAACCTTCATCAAGGAAGTATGAGTGTGAGGGAATATGCTCTAAAGTTCACTGGAATATGCTCTAAAGTTCACTCAATTGTCTAAGTATGCTTTAACAATGGTTGCCGATTCAAGGGCAAGGATGATTAAGTTCGTTTCGGGTGTGTCTGAAATGGTGATGAAAGAGTGTCATACCTCCATGCTCATTAATGACATGGACATCTGCGTCTCATGGTTCGTGCACAAAATATTGAGAAGGATAAATTTTAGGAAAAGTCTAGAGAGGTAAAGAGGGCTAAGACCGGTGATGGTAATTTCTCTCATGCAAGGTTCGATGGACATGGTCGTCCTAGATTTTGACAAAAGTTTTCCGGTCAAGGTTCCTCCAATGCTCCTCCTAAGTTCAACAAAGATAGAGTGTTTAACCCTAAGCCTCAAGGAGGGAATGGTAGTGGATCTTCATTGCCCATGTCTACTTGTACTAGGTGTGGAAGGTAGCACGAGGGTAAGTGCCTAGCCGGCACAGATGGTTGCTTTAGTTGTGGGAAGAGTGGTCATAAAATGAGGGATTGCCTGATGCTTATGGTTAAATGAATAGAGGGCAAGCAAGCTCCTCATAGTGGTTCGGGTCCCAATGCTCCTAAGAAAACTGATTCTATGCACTTCGAACTCGTGGTGAACAAGAGGGTTCTCCTGATGTGGTTACCGGTATGTTGAAAGTTTTCCAACTTGATGTTTTATCTTTACTTGATTCCGATGCTACCTTGTCTTTTGTGACGCCATATGTGGCTATGAGGTTTGATGTGCTCCCCAATGTGTTGTTAGATCCTTTTTTTGTCTCTACTCTTATTGGTGATTCTATTATGGCTAAGAGGGTCTATAGAAAGTGTCTCATTTCCTCGTCCCATAGAGTTACTCTTGTTGACTTGGTAGAACTTGATATGCTAGACTTTGATATTATTCTTGGCATGGATTGGCTGCATTCATGTTATGCTTCTATTGATTGTAGAACTCATGTAGTCAAGTTTCAATTTCTGAATAAGCCTGTCCTTGAGTGGAAGGGGGGAAATTCTATGCCTAAGGTTCAGTTTGTCTCTTGTCTTAAAGCTAGAAAGATAATTTCTAAGGGTTTCATTTACCATTTAGTTAGGGTGAGGGATGTAGATTCCAAAACCCCTACTCTCAATTCGATCCCCGTTGTTAATGAGTTTTTGGAAGTGTTTCCAATTTTTGGAAGTGTTCCCAGATGACTTACCCGATATTCCTCCCGAGAGGGAAATAGACTTCGGTATTGACCTTCTCCCAGATATGCAACCTATCTCTATTCCTCCCTACCGTATGGCTCCAGCAGAATTAAAGAAGTTGAAAGAGGAATTGAAAGATTTGTTGGATAAGGGTTTCATCCGATCGAGTATCTCTCAATGGGGTGCTCCAGTTTTGTTTGTTAGAAAGAAAGATGGTTCTCTTCGCATGTTGAACAAGGTGACTATTAAGAACAAGTATCCTCTCCCAAGGATAGATGATTTGTTTGACCAACTTAAAGGAGCAAGTTATTTCTCTAAGATTGACCTTAGATCAGGTTATCACCAACTAAGGGTGAAAGAAGATGATATTCTGAAGATGGGAGTTTTTGGTAATGTTGTTTGGGTTGACTAATGCTCCGGCAGCGTTTATGGATTTGATGAATAGGGTGTTTAGACAATACCTTGATATGTTTGTGATTGTGTTCATTGATGTTATATTGATCTATTCAAGGAATGAGAATGAGCACATTGATCATTGAGGATTGTGTTGCAAGTTCTTAAGGACCAACAACTCTTTGAGAAGGTTAGCAAATGTGAGTTTTGGCTAAAATCCATAGCTTTCCTTGGTCACATTGTTTCAAGTAAGGGTATTGAGGTAGATCCTAAGAAGACGGATGTGGTCAAGAGTTGGCCTAGACCTCTAACTCCTTCAGATATTAGAAGTTTCTTGGGTTTAGCTGGTTACTATAGAAGGTTTGTTGAGGGATTCTCTTCAATCGCCTCTCCTTTGACGGCTTTGAATCAAAAGAAGGCTAAGTTCATATGGTCCAAAAAATGTGAGAAGAGCTTCTAAGAGTTGAAGAATAGACTTACTTCCGCCTCGGTGTTGACTTTATCGGAAGGGACCGATGGTTTTGTTGTTTATTGTGATGCTTCACGAATTGAGTTCGGATGTGTGCTTATGCAAAATGGGAAAGTTATTGCCTATGCTTCAAGGCAACTTAAGATTCATGAAAAAAATAATCCTACCCATGATCTTGAACTAGCGGCAGTCATTTTTGCCTTAAAAATTTGGAGGTATTATTTGTATGGAGTGCATGTAGATGTGTTTACCGACCACAAGCGTTTACAATATGTGTTTAATCAGAAAGATCTAAATCTTCGCCAAAAAAGTGGCTTGAGTTATTGAAAGATTATGACATGAGTGTTCAATACCACCCCGGAAAGGCAAATGTGGTGGCAGATGCTCTTAGTCGGTTATCTATGGGTAGTGTTGCTCATATTGAAGGAGAAAAGAAAGAGTTGGTTCGAGATGTTTATAGATTGGCCCGATTGGGTGTTCGGTTAGTGGACTCCACCAAGGGTGGTGTTATTGTTCACAATGGTTCCGAATTGTCTTTTGTGGTGGATGTGAAATCTAAGCATGGTCTTGATCTAATTTTGGTTGAATTGAAAGAAGCGGTGCTTAAGAAATTCGTTGAGGCTTTCTCCCAAGAGGGAGATGGGGTACTTAGATATCAATGTCGTTTGTGTGTTTCGAATGTTGATGACTTGAGGGAACAGATCTTATCAGAAGCCCATAGATCACGGTATTCCATTCACCCGGGAGCCACCAAGATGTACCGTGATTTACGTGAGGTCTATTGGTGGAATGGATGAAGAAGGATATTGCGAAATTTGTGACTAAGTGTTTTAATTGTCAACAAGTGAAAGTTGAGCATCAGAAACCGGGAGGTTTATCCCAAGACATTAATATTCCTACTTGGAGGTGGGAAGATGTGAATATGGACTTTATTGTTGGTTTGCCTCGCACCCGGCGACAACATGACTCGATTTGGGTCATGGTAGATCGAATGACGAAATCGGCTCATTTCCTTCCCGTCAAAGTTTTCTATTCGGTGGAGGACTATGCCAAGTTATATTTAAGAGAAATGGTAAAGTTGCATGGAGTACCTTTGTCCATTATTTCTGATCGTGGTACCCAATTCACTTCTCAGTTTTGGAAGTCTTTCCAAAAGGGTCTTGGTACTCGTGTTAAGCTTAGTATGGCCTTTCATCCCCAAACCGATGGCCAAGCGAAGCGTACTATCCAAACTTTGGAATACATGTTAAGGGCTTGTGTGATTGATTTTAAGGGTAACTGGGATGACCATTTTCCATTAATTGAGTTTGCCTATAATAATAGCTATCACTCGAGTATTGATATGGCTCCATTTGAGGCCTTATATGGTAGGAGAAAATCTCCTATAGGATGGTTTGAGGTGGGTGAAGTTTTTCTAATAGGTCCTGAATTGGTACATGAGGCCATAGAGAAAGTTCGACTTATTAGAGAAAGGTTGAAAATGGCTCAAAGTTGGCAAAAGTCATATGCCGATGTGAGAAGAAGAGATCTTGAGTTTGATATTCATGATTGGGTTTACTTGAAAATTTCACCCATGAACAGTGTAATGAGATTTGGTAAGAAGGGGAAGATTAGTCCCCGATATGTAGGCCCATATAAGATTTTGAGACGTGTTGGTAAGGTTGCTTATGAGCTAGATTTGCCAAATGATTTGGCATCGGTGCATCCAGTTTCCATGTCTCTATGTTGAAGAAATGTGTTGGTGATCCGACATCCATAGTTTCCTTGGAAGGTTTGGGAGTTAAGGAGAATCTTTCTTATGAGGAAGTTCCGATTAAGATTTTGGACCGGCAAGCTAAGAGGTTGAGAAATAAAGAAATAGCTTCCGTGAAAGTGTTGTGGAGGAATCATTTAGTTGAGGGTTCTACTTGGGAGGCCGAGGCTGATATGATGTCCCGATATCCTCATCTCTTTCCTTCTACTCCTACTCTAGCTTGAGGTAATGAGTTTCTCATGGTTTGTTCTTTGTTTTGGAGTCATGTGTTTTTATGTGTTTTCCATGATTTCCTTACTATGCATGGACATATGTTAGGTACTCCAGTTTCTTGGTACTATTTTCTCAATCATGTGAAGGCTGCTACATCCAACTACTCCAAACGTTCAAATTCAAATGGGTCTTTTGGTTCGATTTTGAAAAGATCCCGCTCAAATTTTGAACTATTACCCTGACCTATGCCTATAATAACATCAGCAGCAGGATCAGAGAAGAATATTATTCTTGCTCATAATATTTTGTTCAGATATAAGAAAATCCCTATTTTGCTTTCGTTTCTTGAAACACAAGCTTAGGATTTTACTTTCTGGAATCAAATCTCGTACTTTTTGTAAAATGGAGTAGAGCAGAGGCCGTATCCAGTGGATCCGAGATCTATGCCCTTTTTCACTACCCCACAATATGTGACATTCGCCTCTCCCTTTCTCGATATCTTTATCTATGTAACAAACTTTCATGCTTATTTTATTAAAAAACATATCTCGCCAGTAATGTTGCTTAACTAGATATAGTTATATGTAATGTTAAAATATGTATTTATGCCTTGAATTAGATTCTTTCATTTTAGGATTAAATATTTGTCCGAGTAAGTGTTTTCATTTTCTTATCTTTTCGATTTCACTAGCTCTTTAAATTTATTTGTGATTAAGCATTTATTTAACAAGTGTTTCCAGTATCAGATGCTCATTTAAAAATAGGAGAGGTTCCCTCGTGTTCCTGTTTCGATCCTTCACGATGTGAAACCAAATTTATGAGCACGTAGCTTTAAAAGAATAGTTGTTTAGAACTTGTATAGTTTTAGCTATCTTTTCACAATGTAGATGCCCTGTTTTCCTTGGATTAACACTTATTGTATATTTATCTAAGTTGTAGTTTGATGATTTATTTTAGCATGATTTAGAAATGAGACCCTCAAGTAGAATTCTTTCATTGCAATGTAAAAGAAAAACAATGGTCATAGGCATATTGTTAATTTTTTTTAACCTTGACTCATGTATTAGTTTTAAGTCTATGACTTTCCAGTTAGTTAAGTTGTGTAGAATTTTTCAATTTTCAGTTTAAGTGGTAACATATACAAAAACATTGTAGCTTAAATATGAGGGGACTTGGGTATTTAGTTTTTTCTTTAAAGACATTTTAATAGTTGTTTTAAGCCTCGTTCGCCAGTTGCATGTTTTATGTTTTGGATAGTATATTTATAACACCCCGAATTCGAGAAAGGGCAAAGCACCCATTTCCAGAAGTTGCAGGTGTCAAACCACGTTGACCACCCATGACTCGTGGATAGGACCACAGACCGTAGGTGTGGTCCGTGGTTGACACACTAGAACTGCCCAAAAAGGGTCAGAACCACGGCCGGACCAACGTATCGTTGGTCGAACCACGGTCCGTACTTGGGTCCCGTGGTCCAGGACCCTCATGTTGGGGTTTCAGTACACCATCGACGGCTGTGCAAGACGGTCTGTCGTCCTGACCATGGTCCGTCAGTGGGGTTTCGTGGGTCATGGCTGGCAGCTGAGTTTTAGGGGTAGTTGGGTCTTTTCCTAATTAATTAAATTCTATACTACATCATTTTACCCTTCACTAAAACCCCTATATAAGCATTTTAACCCCAAATTCAACCCATTCAAGTCATTCTTCCAAAATCACAAAAGAAGATCAATTCTCCTCCCTAAAATATTTCTCTCTCTAGAAACTTGAAGTAGAAGAAGGGTTCAACCTAGGGTTTCAAGTCAACTCTCAATTCCTCCATTGAAGATAAGCATTTGGCTTTGAGGTATGATAGTTTTCATCCATGGATTCCTTCCATTCATGGAGTTCCCAAATTCCTCTATTTTTAAAGTTAGAATTCCCCAATTGAGTTAGGGTTTTCTTCAATTATCATGGGTTCTCTTGATTATTGATTTAAATGATTGTATTATGATCTGTTATGTATGAATTGATGAAACACTATGATTTTATGATGATTTCCCCATGAACCCATTCAATCCCCATGTTTTCAAGTTATGAATCATATGATGTGGAATTTTGACTATTAAGGAAGAGTTTTATGAAATTAAGCATGTATTGCTAGCTTTACATGAACTTATGATGAAGTCCATATCTAACCCATATTTTCTAAATGTTGATGATTGAAAGTGGGTTTTGAACCTTGAAAGGTAAATTATAGAATTATGCATGTTCTTATGAAATCTATGCAAATATTTTAAGGTTTCTTTGAGAGTAAAATATCAATGATGATGATGATGTGTTGTTGAAAGGATTTTCTCATATACACATAAAAAGCAAGATGTGAAAGGTTTTCTCACATAATAAGGACTCTAAGGTTGAAAGGTTTTCTCACCTAATTGAATAAAAAATTAAGAGCTATCCTAATGAAACCTAGCTTGGATTGGTTATTGTAAGATACCTTTCCATGGATGATGACTTAGCTTGGATTGGAAAGATGATGTGGCTTTCCATGGATAATAAAAACAAGAAGAAATGACTATTCCGTGGGATTTATGCTTAGCACCGAGAGGATATTGAGATGGAAGCTCTCCCGTTAGTAGAGGTTGGGTTTCTAGTAGCAATCTCTTATCCCTTACCTATGTGCCCCCATAGGATGATTGTCTAGATGGACATTAGCTAGTGGATCCACTTTAGCTCAGTTATGGTCCTTACCGTGGCAAGTAGGACAACCCTTTTCGGTGTGGGAGACACCGGAGGATCATGTTATAGCTCACATGGTCTCTATGTAGGTTAAGGCTAATCTCCCACATTAATAATGAACTAAGGTTACTTCAAGAAGTATCTCATAAGTGTTCAAAGGCTTTAAAGATGATTAGCTTGGATTGACCATGGTTTTATGACTTATGTTTTCTAACTCTCTTATATTATGTTTTAGCTTGGTCAATTGTATGTCAAGAAATAAAATGTCCCTTTAAGCATGATTTAAATGTTTTGTGCATAGCTATCATACTTAGTATATTGTTTTGTACTAACTCATACTCTTTCCTACATTTCCCCAAATGTAGGGTCTGACAGTCAGGTTTCTCAGTTTCATGGCTAGTGATTGATTTTGAGATTTCTGAGCTTTGTTGAGTCCTCATGCTTCAAGGACGGATGTTCATTGTTTCACTTTCTTTCATGTACTTTATCTTTTGGACATGATGTATGAGATAGGACCAATTTAATTCTATTGTACTAGATGGCTATATTGAGACAAGTGTTGGAGACTTCTGCTTTTCGTTTATAAAACTATTGAACTTGGACTATTGTTTTACTTTTATTGTTCTATTTCTTATTTTATGAAAGCTAAGTGGCTTGTATGAGGTCCTTTGGGTTCTATACGCCATGTTACATCTAGGGGGTATCCCTGGGTCGTGACAATATTTGTTATGTAGCTTTACTTGGTCTTATATATTATTTATTCAATATGTTTAAAGTCGATTCATCTTACTAATATCTTTACCCTCTCTTTACTTGCATTAACACATGGGAGATAAAATAGAGTCTTAATTAGGTACTCTCAGAAAATAGTCTCATTGACTCGATACGGTCAAACCTGCATATGGGGTCATCTACTTCGTAGGCTACCCATTTTTGCAAGAAAAATAAGTGGAACTCTATAGGAATCTGCTATGGTAACTTATATTTTAGTACTTATTTACTTACTAATTCTTTCTTTACATTGTGAACTACATGTTTGGTTGGATATGTTTAGTGTTTTTTTACCCAGAATAATCAACATGAGCAGAAGTAATATTTTATTACAGTATTTAACCATAGATTACAGATCAACAAATTAGTTTAGACAAATTGCTATTTTAAAAGTCATTACCGTTTTACTACAAATTCAGAAAAGTTTTCAAAGTTTAAAATACTTTCCAACTAGGTTACTGAGTTATTTAATCTTTTAACCTTATATTTAGTTTTATTTAATTAACATAAGTTTGGTTGGTTTAAAGGACGCTTAACCCCTTTCCTTTAGGGTATTTAGAATCATTACCTAGAATCACGTAAGTTAAGTAGATCATTATTTAGAATTATTTTTAGCATTACTTAGTTTTGTATTTAGGTGTCCTAATTCACCTTTAAAAAATAATTAGGTGGCGACTCCTTAAGTTAATTATATAGGAATAACAAATATGTTATACACTATTTGACCCGAGTTAAATTGGGGTATAACATATCTCGTCTCTCATCAGCCTGCTTTTTCTTTGTTTGATCTGTGTTGTACTTGATTATATGTGTCTGACTATTATGCTACATGTTTGGAGTTATCTTGTGAGCCTCTCTTGTGCCTATGTGTGTAGCTACCCTCATAAGTGATTCTATAGTAGTGCATCTCGAGTTAGAATTACAGGTTGAATTTTGGGTTGAGTATCAGGGTCAGGTTTCGGGTCAAGTTCGGATCTTAGGTCAAGGTCAGGTCTTAGGTCTTGGGTTGGGGTCGGGTCTTGAGCTGGGTGTTAGGGCCGAGGTTGGGTTAGGGTCTTGGAAAGGGTCTCGAGTCGGGTGTGGAGGTCAGGGTCAGGTCTCGAGTCTAGTTTGTGTCTCTAATAACATGATTATGTCAAAACTCAGATCGAGGTCGAGTCTCGGGGTCAGGGTTGGGACTCAGGTCGTGGTTGGGGTTGGTGTTGGGTCAGATATCAAGGTCAGATTTCTGGTTAGGTTCAGAGGTCAGGTCTGGGATCGGGGTTTGGGATGGGTCTCACGGTCAAGTGTCAGCTTGGGTTGCAAGGTAGAGGTCGAGTCTTAGGTTGGAGTCATGGTCGGGTTCAGGGTTAGGGTCGGGTCTCAGGTCGAGATCATGTTCAGTTTTAGGATCTCGAGTTAGAGTCAAATTTCGAGTTGGGAGCATGTAGTGGATCTCATATCAGAATCGAGGTCGAGTCTCGAATTGGGGTCAGGTTCCAGGTCAGGTTTTCAGCCGAGGTTGGTCAGAGTCAGGGTTAGGTCTTGGGTCAAATTCGTGTTCAGTTCTAGGGTTGGGTCGGGTCGAGGTAAGGTCCCAAGTTGGTGTTGGGGGTCGGGTCTCGAGTCGGGGTCTGATTCCATTTCAAAAGTTTGATCTTGAATTATATGTTGGTGTCTGGAGTTTTAAAAAGTTCCATAAAAAGAAAAATATCATTCTTTTTAAAAAGACTAAATAGAAAAGTAGGTCATTATTTTTTAAACAAAGGGAGTAATATAAATCACAAATTTAACACGTTTCATAAATAATTAAAAAAAGTCAATAATAATTGAATATCTTAGAATAAAAAGAATAGTTAAGATAAATATAATCTTACGTAAATTTTATTTTAAGGACAAGTTAGTAAAAGAGCAACATCGAAAGAAAGAAAAAAGGTCAATCAACACAGAGAGAAAAGAAATAAAAGGAAAGTCTAAGTGAATAATAAATAAGTAGAGAAGTATTGGTTTTAAAATAAAAACAATGTGCTAAGTAGCAGTGGAACTCTGATACAAAATGAAAATAAGCGAACAATCATAAAATCACCTGCGTACAACAACTGCATAAATCAAGCTGTTAGTTATATGGGTGCTTGCTATATAATTTTATATCTTTTTTGTTAATTTCTATATTAACATATGTAGTTCGATATGAGGTTAATGGGTACAGAAGCACCCGAAAGGCTCTATGTGGATCCGCTCCTACTGCAAAATCAATTCCAATATTGTCATTGTTCCCTAGTGGAAATCGTCTAAGTGGAAGTACATCTAGGTTTGATGGTGAAGTTGGGAAGTTTGAAAATTCTCAGAATCTAGAAAACTAAGAAGTGGTTAGCTCCATCTTGGGTAAACTTTGTGATTTGAATCTTACTGATAATTCAGAGCAGGTCCTTGTACAAATGAATGAGATGATTCTGAATTTTCTCCATCAAATAAATGATTTAGAAAGGTAGGTGAAAATACTCGGTCCATCGAAATGCAATGTTAGCTGCAATGAAGCTCAATAATGACTTAACGGAGCTTAAATTGTTGTGGATGGAAAGGGAGAAGACTCAAAGTCTAAATAAGCGTAATATGTCCATCAAAGACTCTAGCATAAAGGCTTTACAGAAAGCAAGTGGCCAAGTTGAACTTGCAAACCTGACAGTGAAAAACCATGAGAATAAAAATGTTGAAATTAGGGCAGAGATGAGACTTGCAAGTTAAGTGCATCATAATCTATCAAACCTGCTTTGAGGGTTTAAAGAGGGAGAAGAAGTGCATCAAAGAAGCTTGGATCTTGGAAAAACAAAAACAACTTAAATGCTTGTTCTTCTATTTATTCCAAGCTCCAAGCTTCTTTCGACACTTCTTATCCCTCTTCGGAACCTCTAATCAAGTTGTTGCAGATTTTGATGTGCTTAACTTGCAATCTTCCATCTCTGCTCTTACTTAAGCATTTTCATTATCATGATTTTTGGGTGCTAGGTTTGCACAGTCATGTTGGCCACTTGCTTTTCACTAAAGAAGCCTCCATATCTGTGAACCTTTTCTTGTTAGTTTTTTCCATGGTTTGCTTACCTATATTTAGTCTTTGGATCTCTTCTACTTCTATCCGCAATATCTTAAGCTCAATTAAGTCATCACAGAGCTCATTTGTTGATTGCATTGCCTTAGGGTAGGCTGAGTTTTATCACTCCTTCACATGCCTTTCGAAATACTTTATCTAACGGGGAAAATAAAAATTATATCGTCCATCTGGCGATGGACCTACTCCGAATTCTCATCAAGATTCAAATCACAATACTTACTTAAGACAATGCTAACTATATTTTTGTTTTCATCTGAGATTAATAAAACTTCCCAACTATACTATCAAACCTCTATGTACATCCACTTGGCATGTCCCACAAGGTAGAGAACAAGGACACGCTTGGAATAAATTTTACAGAAGGGGCAGACCCACGTAGATCATTTCAGGTTCTGGAGAATCCATTAACCTCATATTGAACTATATATATTCATATATAAATTAATAAGAATGGTATAAAATTATACATCAAGCTCCCACATAATAAATAGCTTTATTGGTGTAGTGGTTGTATGCCAATGCTTATGGTTGTTGGTTTGTTTTCATTTTGTGTCACAGTTCGATTCCTACTTAACATATTGCTTTTATTTTAAAATTAATTATTTTCTATTTATTTATTATTCACTTACACTTTTTTCTCCCTATGCTGATTGTTCATTTTTATCCTAAAAATATTCTTTATTTCAGATTATATTTATCGTTGCTTTTCCTTTTTCCACTATCATATTCAAATATGATTGTATTTTTATTTATCTATGAGAAGTGTTAATTTTTTACATTTATATTTTATGATTGATAGCTAAGGGAGCATCCACGAACTTAAAATCGCCATTTCTTTGGAGGAACTTTGAGTATTCCCTTAGTTCGGCAGCAAAACTTGCGACTTTCCTCTTCAACAAAGTTTCGTTGAAGCAGTGATGTTAAACCTCTTTGGGAATTCAAGATGTTGGGTTGAATCGCTAAAACCCATTGAGAATTTAATGGCCTTAGACCACATTTTGTTACGAGGTTCTTTGTAGGTTGGGTGCTTGCTTCTAGATATGCGACACTTTAGTGCAATGCATCCATGTACTAAGGAATGTAGCCAACCAAAACAAATTCCGGGAAAGCTAGTGCCTATGTAGGTTGAGTACTTCCCTTAGCATATGCAACACTTTCGTGTAATCCAACTATGTACTAAGACATGCATTTCATGACAATAAATATTTTCTTCAAAGCTAAGTATTCATTTTTATGGACAACATCATGGGTATTTATGTTAGTAACTAGGAAAAGGAAATTATAAATATAGTTTAAGGAAAGTAACCACAAATTTAAACAAAAAACTCAAAACTCTATTTTGCATCAGAGTAGGAAATTTAAAATGATTTTGAACTTGATTCATATGGTTTTTACTCCAATGGTTATCCCTGGAAGATGTAAATGGGGTTGAGATAGATTTAAAATCATGCAGAAGGAAGTTATCATGAAGGACCTGTAATCTCTTACCAATCAATGCCAAGTAGTAGAGATTAAGGTTAAAAGTGTGTACTTATTTCAAGAAAGGCACATGCTTCTTTAAAGTTAAGTTTTAAGTGAAGTGCAATCTTCTTTAAAGTGAAGTGCTTGGGAAATTAAATATACCATATATAAATGACTTTAGTACTACAATTATCAAAATTTCAAGAGTGAAGTATCAAAATCATACCTAAACTATTGGGAGTGTGGGAAACACACCTAAACTATCACTCATTAATTTGAAAAATACACCTTAAACACACCTACCTGAAACACACCTCAATGCTGACTGGACCAAATGTGTGTATTACACACAATATACCATGTGCCTATTTTTTTCTGAAACATTTTTAATCTTCTTCTTCTTCTTTAATGTATTGTATCGACATGGTACCCACCCCTTTGAATATATATAATCGTTTTTCAGAAGCTCACCTCAACACCAAGACACTCATCACACTCTAGCACACATGTTACTCTTACAATATTCAGATATAAAACTCAATATAGAATAATTACAAGTATGAACTTGAAACACAAGAAATTCAATGATTGAATTAAGTGATACACCATGCATTCTTAAGAATCAAAATTAACATCATCAAGTTCAATTATGTCTGAAGACCCATAAACAAGCATTCAACTTACGAGTATAGATGAATCTAAATCAAGTCTAACTCATATTAATCACATAAATCCACTTCCCTTGTCATTATCAATAGCCTAAAATTTTATAAGTCATTATCCCCTCATTCCCTAAGTACAACAAGTTCACCCTTATTAATTTTAATTAAGCCTATTTCCTAGATTACGAGTTCATGTAGTTCTTCTAACTTTACGTATCTCCATTTTCTTTCCCTATAGTTCAAGACATAGGCCATACAACCACGAAACACTGATAACGCTCAACTACACTTTTTCCGATTCAAAGTTTAGGCGATCTCTATCAAGTATAAACCCAATGATTAGTTGGGGTCGATCCCAAAGGGAGTGATACAGTAAAGAATTCAATTACGAAGTAAGAAAGTGTTCTAATCTTTTGTAGGAGTAAGAAACTACACAACATAATCTAAATCAATAAATTTCAGTGATCAATATCAAATGGGAGGGATTTAGTAACCAATTGTTAACAAGGAACAATTAACACGGGAATTGAACTATTAGAGAGAGGACCTTAGGAATGTGATCAATCCAATGCTAAGTTGTTGAATCTCAATGGGTAGGCTTGGTTTTAAATACAGTAGCTATCTCTCGATCATTTATTATGTTTCGAGTGAGTTCTCTCGAACCTCAACAAGCTTAACAATACAAAACAACCCAATTTCTTAATTAAACCCACTTTCTAAAGGTGGATTGTAAAGATGCAATCAAACCCACTTTCTCAAGCTGGATTGTAAAGACGCAATCAATACATCTATCAATCATTCATTTCATTCTAAATCTCTTTCTCAAGCAAGCATAGAGATCTAAGCTAGAACCAAATTTGCAACTTCAGTTCATCAATGAAATATGAATAAACAATTAAACCCAAAATAACATAAATTCAGCAATTCACAATACCCATAAGCGCATAATGCATTCGACTACATGATCACACCCCTAAGGTAAGGGGTTTTAGCCAAACATAACGAAAAGCAAGAAATCATTACCAAAAAGATTATCCATCTGAATTATTCAACAATATCCAATGCTCAACACTAAAATTAAGACTAGAATCCAAATCCTCTCCAAAAGTGTTCAACAATGTCAAAATATGTGAAAGCTCTCAAAATTGGATAATACACTCTGTGGAAACTCCTTTTCTCTTTTCAAAAATTAAATTTATACATTTTCAAAAACTTCCCAAAAACTCAACACGGAGTCCACTCGGCGAAGTAAGTCGGGGATCACCGATTGACTCTGCGATCCGTCGAGTTGCACTTCTTCTCGCCTGCTGGCTTCACTCCGGCATCCAATTGTTCTGAAAGATTAGGCAAGATGGGTCATGATCGCCGAATCATATTTTTCTCGCCAAGTTGGCTTGGTACATGGGTTATTTCTCTGGACTATTTGGCGAGCTAGAGGCTTACTCGGTGAGTTGCCGAGTGGCTTTTGCGAGCTCCAACTTCTCTTTTCTTCAGCTTTTCCTACTCTTTTGCTCGTTTTCTCATCGTAATGTCCTTGCCTTGTTCTTAAACCTTCATTGCTTCTTATAAACACATTATAATCAGTTATGAGCACAAAATAGGCATTAAGGACACTAATAATTCATTGAATAATGAATCTTAAATGAGTTGAGATTCCCGACTTATCAAACACCCATAAAAATATTTGTACAATAACACATCAACACACAATTAGGTCTATTTTACTTAATCTCCATATTTTATCTATCCAATTACCATGTTCACTAGCCTAATCATGATTCTCCCATAAAATGTATATTATGTACATGCTTTGTAACCATAGTGTACTACTCATTAACCATAGCTTACCTTGATACCAAGTAGCTGCTATAAACTGCACGAGTTATGTCCCTTGGTTTTGTCCCGACGAGATAAAGGAAGGATTTTGCGAAGATGAAGTTTAGAGTCATGTTTCTTGAGATTCTTGCTGCTCTGTCATCAAGATTTTCTCTTAGGAGTAACCATGTGGCATTTTTAGGATGGGAAGATCTTAGATGGAAAGAAAAGGATTTAAAATTTAGTGGGGCTACTGCATGGTGCCACTAGGGTTTCTTAGGTCCCACTAAAGCAACCTCCACGATAGCGATCTTAGGTCTTTTAGTAGAGCTTGTTTCAATTCATTACCATGTGAGACATACAGATGAGCTAAGAAGGAAGAGGAATTTTGGAGTTAGCCTGGCTCTTTTGCGGTCCTTGTTATGTGAGAGTTTAGACGAGCAAAGCAAAAACTTTCAAGAAAATTTCAATGGAAATATTTGAGTTCCTACAAATTCTAGGTAATACAAATTCCCTAGAAACATATTATGAAAAGGTATAACTTTTAGGATAAACTTTTTTGGAGGTGAGAACAGACAAGAGTGTTTGTGACGAGAATTGGACTTTGAATTTCAGTTTTGTTCTCCGTTTTACCTGTTCATCATGGAATTCTATGCTAAGTTATTGAAATACTATTATGAGTAGTTAAATTTATTAATTAGGTTTCGATGGAGCCTTTTGTAAGATGAATTCTTATTACTCCCTCCATTTCTATTTGTTTGACCTATTTTGACTCTTGAATATATTGGTCTTAAACTAAAGAAATGTCAAATGTACCAAAATACCCATTAAACATGTGGTCTTAAACATGTAATGTGGAAACTGAAACTTAAAGAGTTTATAAAAAGAAAAAGACTAATTCTTTCTTAAATAGGCTAAAAAGGAATGTAAACTTAATAAATTGAAACAAAGGAAGTACGTTTTAATATAATTGAGCTTATGAATTTTTCTACTTATTCAACTACATTCTTATTTTGGTTTATTGAATTATTATCAATTAGTTGTGCCTATTTTTAATTTTTAGATCGAGAGAAAATACATATTTAGGTAGTTTTTGAACCACGTCACTCGTTAGGTATATGTGAGACAATATTCAATATTATAGGCTTAAATGTGGGTTTAGAGATAAGAAACCTTGACGTGATCTTACTGAGCAGTAAGAAAGTGCAACTAGCATGATTCGAGAGAATATATCTGGTAAAGTTTTGTGATTTATCAAGAGAGAATAGGGGTAATAGAGAATGAATCAATATTATCGATTACTTAGCAAGAAGGATTCCAATAATTGGGAAAATCATAACTCTAGTCCTCTTAATCTTGTTTCCAGCTTCATCCTATTTAGTTGATAATTTGAAATGTTTTAGTATTTATTAATTAGGTAGTTTTAAATAGAAATATTAACATTATAACTCAGAAAATATTCAAAGTTCTCTTCTTAGAGATATTAAACCGTTGTAGCTAACATTAAATTCCACTCTAGACTTAAAAATAAGATTATATTTATAACAATCCCTTATCCTTTTAAGGAAATAATTTGTTCATGATCACAAGTCAAAAATGTATTTGGTTAAGATCAATAACTCAACACATCCAGAAAATATATGACCTTCGATTTGAAAGTGTCACGACCCGTTTCACATGTCATGATGCTACCTACTACACCCCACCAATAAGTGAGCCTAACCCTTAGCCTAGAGCCATAAGCAATGGGCTACCAAGAGTAAGCCAATAACAAGAAGCATAAAGCTTAAAACAAAGTGAAGAATAGGGGTAATCTACATAAATTTAATACAAGAAACCATCCCATGACCTGGCACCACTAAGTAATCGAGCATCTAATCAAAATAAGAGTACAAGGCTTTATACAAATAAGAACTAAGTTCAGGTTGTCTCTGAATACAATATAAAGACTAACCCTAGCCAAAACAACTGGAAACTGGTAACTCCAAACACCAAGATCTCATTCTAGTCTCTAAACTCCAAGCTTCTTTGCACGACTCAAAATCAATGGCGAGAACTCAAATAATGATCTGCATTGAGCAGAAGTGTAGTATGAGTACCAAAAATGGTACTCATAGGCATCGGTCGACTGGGCTACAAAGATAACACATGTATAAACAACAAGTAATAAGGAGAGCATAGGACATATATCTAAACCAGAGATAATAAGATAGAGAAGCAATAAGAGACATATATAGGGTACAAGGAATAAGGAACTGACTCAAGAATGTACCTGGAAACACAAGCCAACGACCTAATCAAAAGCATGTAAGATTGAAGAGTCAACTACCCAAGGTTAGGCGGACTAACATCCACAAAATTAACTCACAGCCTATTAGCTATCACATCAATAGCGGAAGAGATGAGAGTATAATCAAATAATAACCTAACTGAACCCCGATACGCCATGTAGGTAAAAATAACAAACATAACCCAACATCCCAAAAAACTGGAGGGTGCAATCAACAAACAATACGCTGTTGATAGACAATGCATAAAAATGTTGAATATGCAGTAGAACCATCAGTAACCAATTGTATAGACCTACTTACCTACTATGCGGATGAGGTAGGCCAATGAAGCTCCCTCATCCAGTATTATGGTATTCATGGTAAAATGGGCCATAGAGGACACAGGAAGTCCGTATACACTGCCTGGGCCGAATTATGGTCTTAAAACAAATTTATCTCATAGAGGATAGTCAGTAGTATGACAAGACCTTAAATGTGCGACCAATATGAATTAACTTTGTAAAGGATAATGAATAGCCAAAACCATGTATGAAAGGGCGTCTATGCACCAGCTAGTCAAGTAAAAATAGAGCACATCCCAGATGCCTCTAATGTGTAGAGTAGGAAAGAAGCACGTCAATGATGCCTCATAAGTCTCAAAATCAGTAAATCAATTGATCTAGGTGGTACACTCCTGTTAAAAACCAGTTTAGAATATAAGCCGAGTAAAAATGGTATTTCTCCATTAATGATAATGATGAACCAATGCATTAGCTAGGATCGTACCATAAAACACATGAGAATGAACAACCAAGGCAACACATGCCATCACCATCATTCAAACAAGGTGCTCGCAATCAAATAAATATAAGTTCAACAAAACCATGCTACCAAGGTTGAGAGAACAAACCTGGAATACAGCTGGACGAGAAATTGCTCAAAGAACAACGCCTTACCCCAAACACACCGCTTTAGTCTACGATTGAGCACAACTAAATCCAATCTACGACTACGATAAACAACCAAGATCTCAAACACTAACACACGATCAACAACCCAAAATTAAGCCATACCGAAAGCAACTTAAAACTACAAGGGTGGAACTACACATTCTAAGGCACCTTAGGCCCAATCTTAGTCTAAGGTCACAATTACCAATTCTAACAAGGATATAGATGTTAAGGCGTACTACAAGAAAGGCTACAACCTAAACTAAGGATCCGGTAACACCTCGAAAATCAGACTTAGACTTTGCAGTAGAAATCAACAAAAAAAGGTGACCCACCCAGAAGTGGTGGACCACGGAACCCTTCACGGGCCGTGGACCACCACACGGATCTTGGGGAGGCCCGTGGAGGCAAGGCAGAACCTAGCCCAACTCAGGCCCCAGACCACAGACCGTACCATGGGCCGTGGTTCCTTTGACGGGCCGTGGATGGGTCCGTCACCCTGAAACAGTAGGCCCCTAGCCCAAGTGAAGGACCACGGTGACCCTCACGGTCTGTGATCCTTCACAAGGTCCGTGAAGTGGACCGTAGAGGGAAGGGCCCTGAACCAGTAGATATTGTCCCAAGAACCATGACCCATACAATAGACCGTGGTCCTAGTGACGGTCCGTCGTTACGGTTGTCGTCCGCTTCCGCCAAATTTTAAGTGAGGTCATTTTGCTCTTTTCCCTTATACGTTAGACCTTTAAGCAACGTCGTTTTACACCTAAACTACGTCGTTTTACTCAGTTTAAGCCTAATAACTTAATCAGAACATAACCAAAACCTCTATTCTCCTAAATCCATCGAACTTAGAGCAAAAAGAGAAGAAAGAGGTGCCAGTTTTCTCAAGAACACACAACATGTTTTCTTCATTCCATCGCCGAAATCAAAAGATTTCTCCGTGAATTTCGTCACCAGGTATGTGGAATTTCACTAGTGGGTTCCTTTTATCCACTAGGTCCCTAGAATTCAGTCAGATTCTTGATTCTCTATATCATGTTTAGACCTAGGGTTTCTAAAACCTTGGAGAATTGTTGTGATTTAGCTATTATAGTGTTCTTAATCAGATTATCTTGTCTTTGTGAATTCGTTGCTTAGTTCCTTGCATGAAACTCAGAACCCTAGTTGTGTAGTTTCTCTTAGTTTATGAATTACACTTGCTAGGCCAATTAAACAGATAAACATGCTCCAGTTTTCAAATGTTACATTGTTAGTTCCTAAATGTGGCATTCTCAGATTTGCATGTCAGAACATTGAGCTATCCAATATTTTAGTTATGTTGTGTCTTACTCAATTCTATTTGGGAGTAGACTTAGCACCGAGTTGGGCTAGGGTTCAACATACCCTCATAGTCCCAGAACTACGTGCCCCGTAGGTTTATAAGTCCCCTCTGTGGGCATCAGATTTAGTGATCACGCCAGTTATGCCTTTATACCCATGGCAAGGTATATTGGGTCCTCTCGATGGGGCGTATACATTGGACTCCGTGTTTAGCTCACGTGGTTTTATGTCGGTTAATAGTAGCTCCCACAGTCAGATTTATTACATTTTGATCAAGTCTTCAGTTATACTTCAGTATTCAGTCTCAGTATGTTAGTTTCATGATTAGTACTTGGTCATTGCATAAAGTTCAGCTTTCAGTATATTTCAGTATTTACATTCAGTTCAGATTATATCATGCTCAGTATGCTTGTTTAGTTTATGTAATTTGTTCAACTATATTCCATATCCTGCATGCTCAGTACATTTCAAGTACTGACGCATACTCTGCGCTACATCCTTTCATGATGTAGGTTCAGGTACTCAGCATCCAGACCACGTATAGATCGGTTCCCGATCTGCATTTCAGCAGCTTCAATGGTGAGTCCTCCTACTTCGAGGACAACATACATGTTTTCTATACTCAGTCTTTTATTTCAGTTTCAGTTGCTAGGGTTAGCTGGGGGCATGTCCCAATAACTTTAGTCAGTAGAGGATTTTTCAGACATAGTTTTAGATTCAGCTTTAACTTTGAGTGATTGTTCAGTATAACTAAACTCATAGTACTTTATATATATTCAGACCAGTATTGGGTATTCCCCATCTTTCAGTTAATCATTGTTTTAAGGTTCCGCATAGCATATCTTTATTCAATTATTTTTAGTATGCTTATGATATGCCAGGTTCAGGGTTAGCTTGTTGTCACTCGTGATCCTAGGTCCTGTATTTACGTCAAGAGGGTAGCCTCGGGGCGTGACAGATCCGCACACTCAAAAATGGCCCAAGCTCATGCGGGATTAAGAAAAGATAGAATGAACAAGAGGGGAGAAAATACCTAGAAAATACATTCCAAAATCACATGCAATTTATACTAAGCATTAGCTAAAAAGCCAAATCAATAAAGAAGACTAAAGCCTACCTCAAAGTCGATCACATGCATTCTGAATCCACCACACCAGAGCTATCTACTTCTGAAATGCCTCTTAATACCTCCATGCCATCAAATTATCTACCACAACTTCATTACAGTTGTTTAGACACAACATTCACAATAATAGTAAACGAATCAAAAATTGAGTCAAAATGGGAATGTGGGACTTGCACAACGAATCCTAAAATTGACATAAAAAAATATCCCATATTACTTAACAAGCTTGTGTCCCAAAATGGGGCATATTTCGATGCCCGGAGCAGTCCAAATGGCAACATGCCCAAAAACATCATTTAAGGAGACAAGGCAGCCCCTTCGGGGCAAACATTAACTCAAACCAACCATCACTTAACTTCTATAAACCTTCCTACACATATCCACGAACACTGAACACTTGAAATCACTCAATTTGGAGCTTCCTAGATTTCAAAATCGAGAAAAGAGTAAATATGATCAGGCTGAAATGGCTATTGGTCTTAAGTAAAAGACAAGACCCACAAGCCATTGTGATCATGGAGCCGAAGACTTTTGATCATGGCTCTCGGTTAAATGAGCCTTCACAAACAAGGAGGGGATCCCCGTTAATGTGGAGGGACAACTGGTCTGGCCCTTTCTAACACAGAGGAAATACCCGTTAACACGAAGGGATGGGGCCCCATGCCCTCGCGATCGTGGCCATTGGCCATATGATCATGCCCGTCCAAGCAGCAAAACTCTATGAACATGACCCCAGGAATTGTGTATGTGACGAGGAATTCGAGCTCCATAGGCTGATGCATATCAGCTGATTTGCTCAACTACGAATTCTACGATGCATATCAGCTAATTTTCTCAAATGAAATTTTCTACCCCATTAATTTCAGCATTCAAGACTCAATGAAACCATTGAAACTTCCATCTGAGGTTGTCTCGATTAAATGTGGGTCCCACACCCAACTTTTGTTTTATGCTAGAATCCACAAAAATGCTCGAAATGAGACCAGAAGCCTTAGGAACCGCATAAAAGGTAATTCTAGACCAAACTCGATATTATAGAGCTAGCGGTGTTGACAAAATTTTCATCCGAGGACGTTTACAAAGAATGTTGACAGAAGTAAAACTTTGTCATAAGCTTTAAAGTTAAAATGCCTAATGGCACAAACTAACACCGGGAGCCTCGGGGCTTAAAAAAACTATGCCCCTAGCCAAAAATGGCGCTTCTTGACTTGATGGAACCGTACGAATTACATTATGAGGCTGTCTTTGTGAACTTTTGACCAAAATCAACCATTCAAGTTTCAAGGCTCCAAAATACAGAAACTTACACAAAACTTAAATGAATGACTCGGTGACGGAACTACCAGTCCCAACAAGTCATAAATGAATTAGGGTTGCTAGAGGAAAGCTCTAAAAGCTGGGATGATCAGAAAATGGAGGAAATGGTCTAGAGGGTTATTATAACTTACATTAATAAAACGACTTTCATTGTGAAAGTAGAAGGACAATTGAAGCATGAAGGATCAAAGAGTCGAGGATACCGAGCCTGCATGCTCCATAGTCCCTCATATACCGTCTTGGATTGAGCAACACCAACACAGAACTCAGGCTACAAGGGAAAATCCTCAAGTTCAGTTCAAAACTTCAAAAACTCCTCTAATTCCTATTTGGGCTCAAACTCTCTCCCAACAAAACCAAACTTGCCTTAAAGCATCATATTCATTTGAGAAAACTAATACCACACCAAAACCCTTGAATTGAGAAAACACATGACAATGGCAGAAACAACCAATCTCACATATCGAAATACTCCCCTTATGCTCCAAGTCTAACATCTTCTAACAATCAAGAGCGTCCCACCGGTCCTTAGAAATCCTAAACATATTTAGCACCATGTGAAACCTGCCTACAAAACCACACAACATAAACATCGGGAAAACAACATGCTCCTCTTGAACATTGAGAAATGACATCTCCCAAAATGAGGAACTCAGCCTAGGGCAAAGGCAAAAATCCATTCCAGAGTCTCAGAAACCAATTTTTTTTGCTGAAACACAACCTTTTAAAGCTATCCACCATAATCCAAAGGATGACCATCCTGGGAAAGACAAGGTTGCACTAAGCCAGACTCAAGTGACCTACTCCAAGCAAGGAACTTCTTAAAAAAACAGACACCATGAGCCTCTAAACTACTCTACCACCACCACTCTGGCCCAAACACCCCATCTTTAGGGAAACCAAGATGGCAAGAAACATATCAACACATTCAATTGGTAGGTAGTTTCCAGGGGCACCAACTCCCATAAGCTAACTCCTCAAGTTACCAATTATGATAAAAACAAACCTCAAATCTTGAACAAGAACCAAGTCAACGATTCCATAAATTAATTTTAATCCGTCATAAAGATGAACCTTTTTGGTGAATTCCCATTTTCAAATAGAAGCTACAGTCTGAAGCCATCGATGAACACCACCTATCCATTTCTAAATTACAAACCAACCAACCTCGAGTGCTATCAACACAAACTCAAACAACCAACAACAATAGCAACAAGTCACAACAAGGAATCACACCCTCAAATTTCAGTGAGCCATCACAAACACCAAGACCACCTGAAAAGAGCTGATCTACAAAGGCCGAACGAGTGAAAACACAACTCCACAACTGAGATAAAGACTAAGCCAAAGGAAGAAAATGACCACTCAAGAAAAATAAAACTAAAGAAGGCCAACTACCCATCACATAACTTCACACACTAGCAAACTGCCAACTACTTCTCAAAGTGGACCACACACAACTAAGGAAACCTCCTAAGCTAACTAAGCCCTACAACACACAAATCACAAGTTGAGAAAAGTTTGTGTTTCCACCTATCTAATAAGGATCGACATCACAACGAGAACACATAACAAGGATTATAAAAAGTGAAACCAACAATCCCAAGACCAATAACACAACAAAAACCACAAAGGCAAAGGCACGGGGAATTACTCAACCACTACCCTCAATCGAAGTAACATAGCCTTGTTGATCCACTACTAAAAAAACTACTATAAACGGCCAATAAAATACACAATCTTCAAATCAAGCTATCATAACAAGCAAAAGATAGATAACAAGTAAAATAAACATAAACGGACATGAAAAACCAACATCACACAAGAAAAGAACAAAGGGGTAAAACCATAAAATCAAATCCAAAGAAGGGATACATGATGCCTCGGCCTATGGAAGGCCTGCAGAATCATAGAATGTATTGTGACTGACCTCAACCGGAGCACCTTAAGTAGTACCAACAACATTAAAGGAACCAACTCTGAGTAAAGGTGTCGTCAACCCATAAGACTGGCCTAATTGAATACCTCTTATTATGGTTTAATGTAGGTGACATGCTTTAGACAGATGGTCAAGCTCCCCACAGGTACAACAATGTCTAACCAACCAGTCCTGGGATATAAGTTTTAATGAAGAGTTAAATGGTAATTTTAACCCATAATTATAATTATAATTAATTTTAGGAGTAGTAAAATAAGTGGGCCAAACCTCTTTTTTTTATCTGTCTCACTTCAGTTACAGAGGAATATAGTATTAGGGCAGATTGTTGCTTCTTTCATTTTGGGAAAAGGACTGACTTTCATTGAGGATTTCACTAGCGGGGGTAGAAATCTACCAAATCACATTTTCATTGCCAGGCATTGAGATATAGTTACTAGGAGCATAGATAGTCGCCGTAATATGTTAGGGGCATACCTATGCTACCGTATTATGTTAGGGTCATACCTATGCTGCCGTAATATTTTAGGGGCTTTGTACATGATAACACTCAACCCACTCTTTAAAACAAGTCCAAGGAGTGAGCGATAGTTGTCAATAAAAATACCCAACTAAGATTCGGGGTAAAATCCCACAGAGAACAATTTTTCGACAATTAAAAAGACAAAAGATAACTAGATACTAGTTTGAATATAAATATGCAATGTACAAAACTATCATATAGAAGACATTTTTTCTAACTACACTAATAATGGGGGCCAAGACTATATCTAGCAAGGGATGTATGAGAATTGAAAAAAATTAAGATGTAATCATCACTCAATGATCCATCGCAATTCAATCAATGCTCATTCAATAATAAGTAAGCTAGATTATCATAAGTCAACCCTAATATCCTTTCAGTCTCAAAGGGTTATATCATGATATTTCCTTTCAGTCTCAATCGCGTCAACACAAAATAATTCAGGACCTTAATCTAAACCTCTATTTCTAGCAAGTTTATCCTTCAAAAAATTAGACCTAAATTATCTCCTTTTGGTCTCAAATTTTAGGACTCAATGTCAAAAATAATTATTAACCTAATTCTCTACTTCACGAATTATCTTTCGAGCAACTCACAAAGATTGGAAGCTAAATTCAAGCGTGAACTCTTGAATCATAAATTCAAATAAGAAAATTATATTAAACCCATGTCATGAATGCAAGCAAGAAAATAAGGAATTACAAAAGCAAAAGAGTGATAAATCAAATACCCAAATAGCTTTGTCTATTTCTATCACAAAAGCCCCAATTTCATACACACAATTACACCCACATTCTAGCAATTAGGAACAAGGAAATGAAGAAGGATACAAGAAATTTACTAGCATAGAAAACAATCATCAAATCCACAACTGAAATTTAAGGCAACTTGCCTTCAATGCCCAAAAGTTAGAACAATATAAAATCTACTTTAAGCTCATATGATTTTTTCTCTCTCTAAAATCTTATCTAACAATTCATGGATGATGAATAATGTTCCTCTCTAGCCCTATTTTCTAAATTTTTATCCAATGCTAGGGGAAATGCAAATTTTTCCTTTGACCTACTAGGCGGGCTTCGCAAAAGCGGATGGGAGTTCACTTACTCAAACATCACAGAAGCAAAACTCCCATCGCTTCAGCGAACTTTGCAAATTTTGGCTAGTTCGCAAAAATGAACCCTGCATGGTCGCTTAAGCGACTTTTGGCTACGAGTTGACTGTTCGCAAAAGCTAACTCTTCTCCACAAGTATGATATCTGGGGTTCAATTTCTGCTAGTTTCAGCTCCTTTTCAACTTTTGATATCTAGGGCTCAATTTCTGCCAGTTTCAGCTCCTTTTCAACTTTTATGCATCATTTTTCCTCTCCAGCAACAAATACCTAATAGTAACACAATTCAAAGGGTAATTATCCTCTTTCCCTACTTGAATGCCACAAAATCATAAGAAAAGAGCCTAAAATGAGTGCAAATCAACCATTCTTCAGTACATGCTGTCGTAGTATACTTTGGGCATTATAAAATGTTGGTGTGGATATGTTAGGGTGCTAGACCGATGTACTACACTACCATTTATGAAAAGCTTTCAGTGTGGATTGAGTTTGAAACATTTAATGTCCTTTTAGAACATTTGTTTTGAATTTTTAATCATTATATTACGAAATATATTCGTGTGCTTATCATTATATGTTTGTTGTGTAGATGTATATTTCTAACACTTGTTCTAGGGGTATTAAAGTAGTGAGTCTAGGATCTTACTGATTATTTTTATATACAGCTCACTCATTACCGGCATGTCTAACACTTGAGTAGATTGGGACCTTGTGATAGAGTCAATTTTGTTACTCTGTATGCGGGTCCCACTTTTACCTTTTTGGGTTTTCTTGTTCTTTTTGCATTCCCTTATTGATTATTACTTTGTAGTTATTGTTTTTCTGTTCCCTTGGTGTTGTTGATATCTTCGCACCGCTTTGAGGCTCTTTGGAAGGGCAAGGCGCCTGAGTAAATTATTCGTGAGCATGTTTTCGGCCTGTGATAGGCTATGGTATCTTTTTCCTAGTCTTGGCTCTTTTAGATTGATTATAGTTGAGTAGTATCGTATGATTTGGAGAAGGGCAAAGCGCCCAAGAAAAAATTTCAAGAGCATGTTTTCAGCCTTATGGTAGGCTATGGTCTTTGTTTCCTAGACTTGCCTCTTTTAGATTTATTATAATTGAGTAGTATTGTATGATTTGGTTGAACCTTAGGATTAGCTTAGGTTTTGATCCCTAGTTGATTTATGGCCATTGTTGGGTTGTTTAGGTAATTTTAACTGAAACCCTTAGTTTAAGTTGTCCTTATGCTTGTTGACTAGTATCCTTAGAAATTATCATAGGTGACGTGAAACTTAGGATTGTTGTGTGTTTTGGTTATTTTTGATTGGCTTGTGTGCATTAGTAAATTATTTATTTATGATTTCTTTCTTGATGATTGAATTATTGGGTCTGAGGCCGTGTGTTGGAAGTAGAAGTTCCAGGTTAGTACTCTTGTGGTGTGATAGGTATTCTTCCCCGTTATTGTGCATGAAATGACCTAATTGTAATGATGCCTGGGAGGGTTGGTACTTTTGGGATGATCGTGATGAAAATGACTTGGTTTTTAAAAGGGAAAACTTGACCTTAATTAGTTGGACGTCTTTGAGACCTGTTTCACTTAAGAGTGATAAAAAGCCCCCTTTTTACTTGGTTTATTGGTATGCTCGATGTTCCATATCGGGTGGTCTGTGGATATATCTATCCAGGTTAGTGGCCTTTGGTTAAGCTTGAGGTATCATTCTAGGCGGCTCGATGTTTCTTTAGGGCTTATGTGTTTCCTTACTTGGTGTTTGCATTGTATCATTGTGTGAGTTAGACTTTAGGTGTATTGAGTGTATTGTGTTTTGTGCGTACCTTGTGAGTGAATCCTTGTTATTATTTGTGTGTCCTTTATTATATGTTTGTTTGTTTATATCCCTCATTGTCTTTTAGGTTTTTCATACTATTTATTTATAATTGATATTTCTGAGCTCTTTTGGCCTATGATGCCTGCTGAGTACCCCGTGTTTTGGTACTCATACTACAGTTTTGCATCTTTTTCTAATGCAGCTCCAAGTTTGAGCCACCTTTAGTGAGTGTTGGATCTTCCTCGACCATCACAGACTCTGATCATGGTGAGCTTCTAGCAATTAGATACTTGTTGCTTTCCATCTTTTGCAGTGACTTATATTATTGTCTTTTGGATTAATCAGCTCTTTTGCATTTATGACTTTCTGCACTTAGTAGCTCTTGTATAGGTGACACCAGGTTCGGGGATTGGTTCTTGTGTTAGTTTGTCTTATCGGTCTCTTTTAAGCCTCTTTTGTATATTTTGTATTGCGGTACAGATTTATTGTATGGTCCATTCAATTATGTTGCTTCTCTTTCCATTGATTTTTTTATTTTTTGTAGTTGTCTTCCGCAAGTTTTACTCGGCTTTAGGCTTGTCCACCCGGAGGGTTATAGTGGACGCATCATGGCTGGATTTTTGTGTCGTGAAAATGTGGTATCAGTGATCTAGGTTCACCAGTTCAACCATTACAGGAGCAAGTGCCTAGTAGAGTCTCGTGGATTGGTACGTCGACGTATGTATCCAATCTTTGATAGGCTATAGGGCATTTTTAGGAATACTTAATTGTTTTTGTTTGTTGTCGTGCGTTGATGGTTGTACCAATGTCTAAACTCTGATTGTTTTACTTCTTCTCAGATGGCTAGGATGAGGTCAACTGTGGGTGGGCAAGAGCCTCCTGCACCTCCTAGCAGAGCCTCAGCTAGGGGTAAAGGTCAAGGCCAGCTCAGAGGTCGAGAGAGAGCACGAGCTACAACACCATCTTGAGACAAGAAGCAGGCCGCAGTAGTAGAGACTAAGGTAGAGGTTGAGTATTTACAGCATCAACCGGATGGTGAGGGCCATCCTAACCTCCACCAGGGTTCGTGGTCACACCCGTACTTCAGGATACTTTGCCTAGGATCCTCAGCTTCATAAATATCATGTTACAAGCGGGTATTATGCGTAGCACTTAAGTTGTACCCTAGGTCTAAGATGAGGCACAAACATAAGACCCATTAGGCACACAGGGTATGCAAACCCCACCAACACATCATACTACTATGGCCCCTCCTTTAGTGGTTCAGATAGTTCTGAATTTTGCTCCACCTATGGCCCCTAGGCTGGCTATGTCTTTTGTGGAACAAAAGATATTGGACAATTTATCAGATTGGGTCGTCTCAGGTTCTTCAGTGTTGCGGGAGAGGATGCACATGAGTTTCAAGTTAGCTGTTAGGAGAGGTTGCATAACCTTGGGCTAGTGGAGTTTCACGGGGATGATTATATCGCCTTCTAGCTTGATGGGTCAGCGAAGTAGTGGTGAGGGTATTTTCTTGAGTGCTGACTAGCCGGGTCACCTTTGATGACTTTGAATCAGTTCTCCTAGGCTTTCTTGGTGAAGTATGTCCCCGTAGCCTGGGGGAGCAGTTGCGAGATGAGTTTACTGACTTGACTCATGGATCATTGACAGTTGCAGAGTATGAGGCATGGTTCCATGAGTTTTCTAGACATGCGGCTATGCTAAAGCTAAGTGAGCCCCAGAGAGTGCGTAGGTTTATCCGAGGACTTTCTTTCCCACAGTGGATGGCTAAAAAGCAGTTAGTGGAATCGAGTTGTCCTTTTCTCCAGATAGTTGATCATGTACACATAATTGAGGGGATCCATTGCAAGGTCTATGGAGGCAGCGATAAGAGGCCTCGACGTCTGGGTGGTTTCTGTGGGTCTCTGTCTCGTGGTAGGGGGTTCCCGATCAGAGGCTACCATAACAGTTTTAGCCCGCTAGGCAGGTTCAGGTAGTTCTACAGGTTACAGATGGTGGCAGGGCAGGTGCTAGTTGTTATATGATTAAAGCTTCTCAGGCTGCTCATTGAGGGCATTCAGGCCGTGGTGGCCTGTCAAGTTCAGTGGAGTCATCTCAAAGGGGAAGTTCTAGTGAAGATTGTTACGAGTGTGGTGTAATGGGTCACTTTGCCCGGGAGTGCCCTATGATAAGTCATCATAGGAGGAATTATTTTGTAGCATTTGTCATTTTTTTGTGTGTTGCCTCATAAATGTTTAATTGGGTCCAAGTTCTAAATAGACGGCCTCCATTGGTTGTTTCATCGATTTTATTTAGTTTGGAATGTTATTTGTGGTATGGTAGCATAGTTTATTTGGGTTCACGTGGTTCTGGAAAAATTCAAAGCCCCCGTTGGGGAACTTTCTTAACTTGAAATTGTGTTGATGCATCACCTTTGTGCTCTTCACATTCGTGCGCCTTGTGCCGTATTTGTGGAGGTGTGGGAGGTTGTTCTTTGTGTTCGTAGTCCCTTGGACGCGTTCATAGAGGTTTGGATGTTTGGCTTCCATATTTACGAATGAGTTTCACGCTCACGGAGTATCCTGTCCTTGGCCTCCATGTTCCCTGGCATGCTATTGTGCTCGTGGAGTGTCAATTGACTTGACCTCTGTGTTCCCAGATAGGCTATGCATTTGTTGAGAGAGAATGTCTTGCAGTTATATTAGAGTAGCCCATTTTCAGCATTCATTTCCTAATAGAACTAAGTCCCTAAGGCGATTTAGAGAGCAAATTCTTTGAGATTTTTTGTGGTAACTGTTGGGTTTTTTCGGGGATCGCGTGGACGTGTCTTGGGGTTGATAATTTCTCCATTAAACTTGTAAGTTTCCATCGATCCTCTCTTAATTTCCATTTTTGATCATGCTTGAGACTTAAAAATGGTGGGACTATTTGAGGCTCTTCCGTTTCTCAAATTGAGCCCATTTTTTAGGGCAAAAGTTCCTTAAGCTTGTTGTGACCTTGTGGGGGAGTTTTTTTTTGTGATTCCATATACAACTCCCACATTAATATTTTGACCTGATATTTCTTTCTGAATTCCTTTATTGATATGGGTATCATTTTGCTTGTTCTGGTGTTCTTGTCATATATTTGATAGTGTGGCATCATTTGGATGCTCTTTGGAAGGGTAAATATATGGTATAGAGGTTTGAGTGTCGTTTCAAACTCGAGAAAGGTTATGGTTTCCTTTTTTTAGACTCGGCTTGGTTAGTTTTATATATATTTTGAATTTTAAAGAATCACCATATGAGACTTCTAAGCAAACTGCCTTGTTCAAAATCGAAATACCTCTTAAACACCTTGATTCTGTTGTTCAATCATCAAAAACATTGTTTCCTACTTTTACACTTTATCACAAATTATCCAAAGGTTTCGAAAGAGTTGAGATCCATTGGCGAGAGTGCCAGCCCAAATTTATTATTGATTATGATTGATTGTCAAGACTCAAAGACTCAAGTCCTGATGATAACTACCAAAACGCACCTGCCAGTAAGCCAACTCATATCCCGGAATGACAAGTAACAACAATACTGGGCAGAAACCATAAAAACCAAAAATATAATCTACATAATAGAAAAATAATAGTGGAAAGGAGAAATGACATAAATATATACAATAATTTAAGATCCATTCCAGGACCTGGTCGACGATGTACAAAACTCTAAAGATGTGTACGAGCAAAAATAAGCAAAATAAATACAGATTTCAATTGCATGTCATGAAATAAAATGTCCATTTTTAGCATTATTTAGATGTTTTATGCATGGCTATCATACTTGGTACATTATTATTTACTAACGCATACTCTTGCCTATATTTTCCCCAAATGTAGGGTCCAATAGTCAGGGTCATCTGTTTCGTGGCTAGTGGTTGAGTTCGAGATTTCCGAGCTTTGGCGAGTCCTCATGCTTCGAGGATGAAGTTTTATTGTTACACTTTCTTTCCTGTATTTATCTTTTGGACATGATGTATGGGCTAGGCCCAATTTCATTCAATTGTATTAGATGGCTATGATGAGACAAGTGTGTTAGACTTCCGGTTTTCTTTTATAAAATGTTTTGGACTTGGACTATTGTTTTACTCTTATTGTACTATTTCTTATGTTATGAGAGCTAAGTGGCTTGTATGGTGTTCTTCGGGGTCCTATGCACCATGTTACATCTAGGGGGTATCCCTTGGTCGTGACAAACTTGGTAATCAGAGCACAAGGTTTAGAATGGTTCTAGGATGTCTCATAAGCCACGTCTAGTAGAGTCTTGTTCATAAGTGTGAAACCCGCCACATTTATGAATGAGAGGCTACAAGATAATTAGGAAATTCCACTTCTTTCATTACTCTAAGTCGTGTGATAAAGTTTTACTCTATAAGGTCTCTCTCATAATCCTTATCTGATGCTCTATATGACATGGCTACACGAAGAGCTTATACTAGAAGGAATGTGAGAGAGAATGTGGAACAAGAAGCCCATCCCCAAGCTCCTCAATCTCCAATCGATCCTTTGGCCGAACAAGTGAGTAATACAGAGTTTAGGGCTTCTTTTCAAGTATTAGCTCAAGCCATGACGGCCCAAGCCAATGGGGAGGTTGCGGTTCCCGTGAACCCAAATATGGGCACGACGGCTTCAAGAGTGAGGGACTTCACTAGGATGAATCCTCTGGAGTTTCATGGTTCTAAGATTGAGAAAGATCCTCAAGAGTTTATTGATGAGGTCTCTAAGGTTTTGATGATCATGGGAGTTACGCCGGTAGAAAAGGCAGAGTTGGTCGTTTATCAACTTAAGGTGTGGCTCAAATTTGGTACAACCAATGGAAAGAAGGGAGACCGGAAGATGCGGGTCCTCTTTATTGGGAGAAGTTTAAGGCCACTTTTCTTGATAGGTTCTTTCCCCTTGAGATGAGGGAAGCCAAGGTGCTTGAGTTCATTAACCTTCGACAAAGGAATATGAGTGTGAGGGAATATGCTCTAAGGTTCACTAAATTGTCTAAGTATGCTCCAACCATGGTTGCCGATTCAAGGGCTTGGATGAGTAAGTTCATCTCGGGTGTGTTCGAATTGGTGGTTAAAGAGTGTCGAACCGCCTTGCTCATTAATGACATGGACATCTCTTGTCTCATGATTCATGCACAACAAATTAAGGAGGAGAAACTTAAGGAAAAGTCTAGAGAGGTAAAAAGGTCTAAGACCGGAAATGGAAATTTCTCTCATGCAAGGACTGATGGATATGGTCGTCCTAGATTTCGACAAAGATTTTCCGGTCAAGATTCCTCCAATGCTCCTCCTAAGTTCAAAAAATATAGGGTGTCTAACCCTAAGCCTCAAGGAGGTAATGGTAGTGGATCTTCATTACCTAGGTCTACTTGTGGTAAGTGTGGAAGGAAGCACGAGGGTAAGTGACTAGCCGACACGGATGGTTGCTTTGGTTGTGGTAAACGTGGTCACAAAATGAGAGATTGCCCAATGCTTGTGACTAAAGGAAGAGAGAGCAAGCTATTTTCTACTAGTGGTACGGGTCCCAATGCTCCTAAGAAAAACCGATTATATGCACTTCAGACCCAAGGTGAACAAGAGGGTTCCCCTGATGTGGTTACCGGTATGTTAAAAGTTTTCCAACTTGATGTTTATGCTTTACTTGATCCCGGTGCTACCTTGTTTTTTTTGACGCCATATGTGGCTATGAGGTTTGATGTTCTTCCGGATGTGTTGTTAGAGCCTTTTTTGTCTCTACTCCTGTTGGTGATTCTATTATGGCTAAGAGGGTCTATAAAAAGTGTCTCGTTTCCTTGTCCCATAGAGTTACTCTTGTTGACTTGGTAGAGCTTGATATGCTAGATTTTGATGTTATCTTGGGTATGGATTGGCTGCACTCATGTTATGCTTCTATTGATTGTAGAACTCGTGTAGTCAAGTTTCAGTTTCTGAATGAGCCTATCCTAGAGTGGGAGGGGGGAAATTTTATGCCTAAGGGTCAGTTTGTCTCTTATCTTGAAGCTAGAAAGATAATTTCTGAGGGTTGCATTTACCATCTAGTTAGGGTGAGGGACGTAGATTCCCAAACCCCTACTCTCGAGTCGGTCCCCATTGTTAATGAGTTTCCAGAAGTATTCTTAGATGACTTACCTGATATTCCTCCCGAGCAGGAAATAGACTTCGGTATTGACCTTCTCCCAGATACGCAACCTATTTCTATTCCTCCTTACCGTATGGCTCCGGCAGAACTTAAGGAGTTGAAGGAATAATTGAAGGATTTGTTGGATAAAGGTTTCATCCGACTGAGTATCTCTCCATGGGGTGCTCCAGTTTTGTTTGTGAGAAAGAAAGATAGTTCTCTTTGTATGTGCATTGACTATCGTCAGTTGAACAAGGTGACCATTAAGAATGAGTATCCTCTTCCAAGGATAGATGATTTATTTGACCAACTTTAAGGAGCAAGTTATTTCTCTAAGATTGATCTTCGATCGGGTTATCACCAATTGAGGGTGAAAGATGATGACATTCCGAAGACGGCTTTTCGAACACGATATGGTCATTATGAATTTTTGGTAATGTCGTTTGGGTTGACTAATGCTCTGGCGGCGTTTATGGATTTGATGAATAGGGTGTTTAGACAATACCTTGACATGTTTGTGATTGTGTTCATTGATGATATTTTGATCTACTCAAGGAGTGAGAATGAGCATATTGATAATTTGAGGATCGTGTTGCAAATGCTTAAGCACCAACAACTCTTGCAAAGTTTAGCAAATGTGAATTTTGGTAAAGGTCCGTACCCTCCCTTGGCCATATTGTTTCAAGTAAGGGTATTGAGGTAGATAATAAGAAGACAAATGTGGTCAAGAGTTGTCCTAGACCTCTAACTCCTTCGGATATTAGAAGTTTCTTTGGTTTAGCCAGTTACTATAGAAGGTTCGTTGAGGTTTTCTCTTCAATCGCCTCTCCTTTGACGGCTTTGACTCAAAAGAAGGTTAAGTTCATATGGTCTGAATTATGTGAAAAGAGTTTTCAAGAGTTGAAAGATAGACTTACTTCTGCTCCAGTGTTGACCTTACCGGAAGGGACAAATGGTTTTGTGGTTTATTATGATGTCTCGAGAATTGGGCTAGGATGTGTGCTTATGCAAAATGGGAAAGTTATTGTCTATGCCTCAAGGCAACATAAGAATCATGAGAAGAATTATCCTAATCATGACCTCGAATTGGCGGCGGTCGTATTTGCCTTAAAGATTTGGAGACACTATTTGTATGGCGTTCATGTAGATGTGTTTACCGACCACAAGAGTTTGCAACATGTGTTCAATCAGAAAGACCTAAATCTTTGCCAAAGAAGGTGGCTTGAGTTATTGAAAGATTATGATATGAGTGTCCTTTATCACCCCGGTAAAGCTAATGTGGTAGCGGATGCTCTTAGTCGGTTATCTATGGGTAGTGTTGCTCATATTGAAGAAGAAAAGAAAGAGTTGGTTCGAGATGTTCATAGATTGGCTCGATTAGGTGTTCAACTAGTGGACTCCACCAAGGGTGGTGTTATGGTTCACAATGGTTCCAAATCGTCTTTTGTGTAAGATGTGAAAGACAAGCAAGGTTTTGATCTAATTTTTGGTAGAATTGAAAAAAGCGGTGCTTAAGAAATCCGTTGAGGCTTTCTCCTACGGGGGAGATGGTGTACTTAGATATCAAGGTCGTTTATGTGTTCCAAATGTTGATGACTTGAGGGAACAGATCTTGTCAGAAGCCCATAGTTCACGGTATTCCATTCATCCAGGAGCCACCAAGATGTACCATGATTTGCGGGAGGTCTATTGGTGGAATGGAATGCAAAAGGATATTGTGAGATTTGTGGATAAATGTCCAAATTGCCAACAAGTGAAAGTTGAGCATCAGAAACCGGGAGGTTTGTCCCAAGACATTAGCATTCCTACTTGGAAGTGGGAAGACTTGAATATGGAATTTATAGTTGGTTTGCCTCGCACCCGGTGGCAACCTGACTCGATTTGGGTGATAGTAGATCGGATGACAAAATCGGCTCATTTCCTTCCCGTCAAGGTTTCCTATTCAGCGGAGGACTGTGCCAAGATTTACTTGAGAGAAATGGTAAAGTTGCATGGAGTGTCTTTGTCTAGTATTTCTGATCGTGGTACCCAATTCACTTCTCAGTTTTGGAAATCATTCCAGAAGGATCTTGGTACTCGTGTTAAATTTAGTACGGCCTTTCACCCCCAAACCGATGGGCAAGCGGAGCGTAATATCCAAACTTTGGAAGATATGTTAAGGGCTTGTGTGATTAATTTTAAGGGTAAGTGGGATGACCATTTGCCACTGATTGAGTTTGCTTACAATAATAGCTATCACTCGAGTATCGATATGGCTCCATTTGAGGCCTTATATGGTAAGAGGTGTAGATATCCTATAGTCTGATCTGAGGTGGGTGAAGTTTCCCTAATAGGTCCCGCATTGGTGCAAGAGGCCATAGAGAAAGTTCAGCTTATAAGGTTAAAGTTGAAAACGGCTCAGAGTCGGCAAAAGTCTTATGCCAATGTGAGGAGAAGGGATCTAGAGTTTGATGTTTACGACTGGGTTTACTTAAAATCTCACCCATGAAGGGTGTAATGAGGTTTGGTGAGAAGGGGAAGCTTAGTCCCTGATATGTAGGCCTACATAAGATTTTGAGGCGTGTTGGTAGGGTTGCTTATGAGTTAGATTTGTCAAATGAGTTGGCATCGGTGCATCAAGTTTTCCATGTCTCTATGCTTAATAAGTGTGTTGGAGATCCGACATCCATAGTTCCCTTAGAAGGGTTGGGAGTTGATGAAAAGCTTTCTTATGAGGAAGTTTCGATTGAGATTTTGGACCGGCAAGTTAAGAAGTTGAGAAATAAGGAAGTAGCTTCCGTGAAAGTATTATGGAGGAATCAGTTAGTTGAGGGTGCTACTTGGGAGGCCGAGGCCGATATGATGTCCCGATATCCTCATCTCTTTCCTTCTACTCCTAATCTAGCTTAAGGTAATGAGCTCCTCTTGGTTTGTCCTTTGTTTTGGAGTCATGTGTTTTATGTGTTTCCATGATTTCCTTATGTGATGCATGTTCATGAAAAACTTGTGTTTTGAAAGAGAATGATTTTATATGATTGATTTTCCTCATGTTGTTGTGCATTGAGTATGAGTTGCCTATAGACTTCATGAGCTAAATTGATGAACATGCTTTAGCTATGCTTTTTGAGAACGAATTGCATATGGGCTCCATGAGATTGTGTTGAGCATGTTTTTAGCTTGGAGAAAGTAGTTCCTCCTTGCACATGAGTAATTTTGAAAATTCATGCATATTGGGTTGCTAGAGTATGTTCAGCTTGGATTTGATGTTTCCTCCTTGTATATGTGCATTGCATGCATGATGGGCTGTTAGAGTTAGTTTCACCCCTCTTATGATGTTTTGAGAACGTCCTAGCTTGGAGTCGATAGTTCCTCCTTGGTTAAATGCATTTAGATGAAGTTGCATTGTAGGTTGGGTTGTTAGATCCTCTCCTAATCTTTCAGAACCAGTTTGAATCTCATTCGAGGATGAATGATCCCAAGGGGGAGATATCGTAACACCCTGTATCTGAAAAAGGGAAATGAAGCAATTTTGGGAAATTACAAGTGCCATCCATGAGGGCCAACCACGGCCCGTGGGTTGGACCACGGACCATAGGTGGATCCTTGGATAGGCTAACCAGAAAGATGTCCAGGAAGGAACCACGACTGGACCTACGGACCGTAGGTGGGTCCACGGTCTGTGGTACAAGCTCCCATTTTCCAAAGTTTCTGACCACCATCGACGGTCCACCAGGACGGTCCATGGGTCAGACCACGGTCCGTCAACTGGGGTCCGTAGGTGGAAGGTCGGTGGGCAGCTGACAGTTATTTTCAGGGGCATTTGTGTCTTTTCCTAATTAATTAAATCATATACTACGTCGTTTTACCCTTCACTAAGACCCCTATAAAAGTATTTTCAACCCCAAATGAGCCCATTCACTTCAGTCTTCTAAATTCACAAAAAGAAGATCAATTCTCCTCTCAAAAATATTTCTCTCTCTAGAAACTTGAAGAAGAAGAAGGATTCAACCTAGGGTTTCACGTCAAGGTCTCAATTCCTCCATTGAAGGCTAGCATTTGGATTCAAGGTATGATAGTTTTCATCAATGGATTCCTTCCATTCATGGAGTTCCCAAATTCTTCAATTTCTTAAGGTAGAATTCCCCAATTGAATTAGGATTTTATTCAATTATCATGGGTTATTCTCATTATTGATTTAAATGATTGAATTATGATCTCTTATGCATGAATTGATGAAATACTATGATTTTTTGATGATTTCCCCATGAACACATGTAATCCCCATATTTTCAAGTTATGAATCATATGATGTGGGATTTTGAGTATAAAGCAAGAGTTTTATGAAATCAAACATGTATTTCTAGCTTTAAATGTATTTATGATGAAATCCATATCTAACTCATGTTTTCTAAATGTTGATGATTGAAAGTGGGTTTTGAACCTCAAGAGGTAAATTATGGACTTATGCATTCTCTTATGAAATCTATGCAAATGTTTTAAGGGTGCTTTGAGAGTAAAGTACCAATGATCATGATGTGTTGTTGAAAGAATTTTCTCATGTACACATAAGAGCAAGATGTGAAAGGTTTTCTCACCTAGAAAGGATTCTTAGGTTGAAAGGCTTTCTCACCTAATTGAATCAAAGAGTAAGAGTTATCCTAATGAACTAGCTTGGATTGGTTATCCTAGGATGCCTTTCCATGGACAATAAGGTCAAGTAAGAAATGACTATTCTGTGGGATTTATGCTTAGCACCGAGAGGATATTGAGATGGAAGCTCTCCCGTTAGTAGAGACGGGTTTCTAGAAGCAATCTCCTTATCCCTTACCTATATGCCCCCATAGGATGATATTCTCAAAAGATATTAGCTAGTGGATCCACTTAAGCTAGAAGTTCATGGTCCTACCTTGACAAGTAGGACATCCTTTTTCGGTGTGGGAGACACTGGGGATCATGTTATAGCTCACATGGTCTCTATGTTGGTTAAGGCTAATTCCTTACATATAATGAACTAAGGTTACTTCAAGAAGTATCGGATATGAGTTCAAAGGTTTTCAAAGATGATCTTTGCTTGCATTGACCTTGATTTTATGACTTATGTTTTCTAACTCTCTTATATCATGTTTTAGCTTGGTCAATTGCATGTCATTAAATGAAATGTCCCTTTTTAGCATGATTTAAATGTTTTATGCATGGCTATCATACTTGGTACATTGTTTTGTACTAACGCATACTCTTGCCTACATTTTCCCCAAATGTAGGGTCCGACAGTCAGGGTCATTAGTTTCATGGCTAGTGGTTGAGTTCGAGATTTCCGAGCTTTGGTGAGTCCTCACGCTTCGAGGATGGAGTTTTATGGTTACACTTTCTTTCCTATATTTCTCTTTTGGACATCATTTATGGGCTAGGCACAATTTCATTCTATTGTATTAGATGGCTATGATGAGACAAGTGTGTTAGACTTCCGCTTTTCTTTTATAAAATATTTTGGACTTGGACTATTGTTTTACTATTAGTGTTCTATTTCTTATGTTATGAGAGCTAAGTGGCTTGTATGGGGTCCTTCGGGGTCCTATACGCCATGTTACATCTAGGGGGTACCCTTGGGTCGTGACACTATGGTACAAGAGATACAAGTAATTCATCATGAAGATAAACCTAAGGAGTTTTCCTTGAAAGCAAAACAAGATACTACTTATGAGGATGACCCTAAGGAGTAGAACAAGTCAAAACACCCACTCCTTGTCCACCAAAATGGAAGATATAGTTAAAGGGATCTGCAGGCCATTCACCAGGAATTATTGGATCTTGTCCTAACTCCCATCACATTGAGAGATAAAAGGTTGAAAAGAGTAAGGGTGTGAAAAGTTACAACTCTAGAGGGGAAGAAGGAAAGATTATGTGGAGTGATGTGAGAGGATTGTGACAACCTTATCCTAACTCATAAGTTTTCCCTTTTCTTTTTGTCGAAACAATATGTTTATTGAAACTAAAAAAGTGTGTAATTACAAAACCAAATAAGTGTTGACCACCTTTTTCTCAGTTTCCTACCACAACAACCTAGCTCGAATTTAAGAAAACCATACAGAATCAATGAATCAAGTAAAACACAGCCATGATAGTTCCTTTAGCAGGCATCGGGGCACTTGATCAATCTTCTTCAGAACCTCCTTCCACTTCTTCAGGTATCTTCCTCTAACATGAATGTATAAGCCAATTTCCTTGCATACTCGATTACATTGGTATGGAATCACCTAGATCCTGATAGTATTTCTTTCTCTCCATTTAACATAGACCACCATTGCAAAGACACAGTTGTTTATTGCACCAACCCCATTACTCTTACTTGCCCAATTATTATCCCATGCTAGCTCATCCTGCCGGCTTCCTATTTGCCTTTTGATGCCCAACAATTTTAGTAATCTATCCCACAAGGCTCTAGTTTATAGACACTCAAACACGAGGTTATCAAAAGTTTCAGTGGTAGCTGCACCGTAGCTACATTACGGGGGCACTTGTATACCAAACTTCTTTAATCTTTCTGTTGTAGCCAGCCTCCTCCAAGCTACTAACCAAAGGGTAAATTGATGCCTAGGATGGATGTTTGGTTGGAAAGAAATGCTTTTCCAATTCACTTTAGGATGCTTTGGTGTTAGATTAATGTATATATGATAAATAGAAAACTTACCAGCTAACTTACTAGCTACCACCACTACTTTTAACTTTGTTCCTAAATCACCTGGTCCCATGACTAGCCTCAATACCTTCCTTGTATCTAAGATCTTCTGTATCACCCAAGTAGCATTTGGTGGAATAGTATAGTTTAACATCCTCGCCCTTTATATAGTATGTATGTATCCATTTGATCCAAAGGAAATCTTTCTTTTCATGCACTACCCATAACAGTTTCAGGATAGCAGCATTATTCCAAAATTTGAGATTGATTATGTTTTGACCCCCTGCTGCCTTTGGAAGGCAGAGTTTCTCCCAGGACACCAATGCTTTCCTAGAGTTGAGAGTTGAACCAGTCCATATATAGGTTCTACATATCCCTTCAATCTGTTCCAGGATCCTCTTTGGCAATACAAAGTTTTGTGCCCAGTAAGTCTGCATCCCAAATACTACTGATTTCAATAACTAGATCCTTCCTGCATAAGCGAGTAGTTTAGTTGTCTAGCACCTTATTCTTTCCGTGATCTTTTCCACCAAGGGCATAAATTTCAATAACTCATATAACTTTTCTTTTTCTAGTTGTTTAATAACTTGTGCATGTATCGTTGGAAGCAAGCCTAGTGAGGCACCATAAAATGTGAAGAATGATAAGGTCATTGAAAGCTTCCAAAAGGAGAAAATGTGCTCCAATGTTGATAAATAAGGTGAAGATAGTTCTTCCTATGAGCTACAAGGTAACAATACTAACTCTTACACTTCCTTAATCTTGGAACATCATTGTGTGGCTAGTAGACAACTGATTGTAAATGATAGCTTGTCTATATGTAAGGATAGTGAGTTTTTACCTTGTGATGTTCTTGATAGTACCTTATTGTGTGATGATAATATCCTTGTTGTGAGTGCACAAATAGTAGTCGGTCCTATAGATGACCAGATTTAATCTTCTAGTAAGATCGTTTTGGGTCCCCCTAGTGTTGGCACTTAAAGCTTGAATGAGGATACATTGTCATGTTATGAAAGTGATTCTACAGTAGTTGATCTTTTTGATGATCAAGTTCATTATTCTTCTAAGATTAGTTTGTGTCCACCTAATGTTTGCACTTATGCTCTGAATAAATCCTTAGACCTTGATACCATTTATTTTTTTCTCTCATGAGAATCTTGAGGTGGGATGTGTATTTAGGGATAACATATTATTTGATGATGGCATGACTATTGAGGATGTGCATAGTGGAATGTCTTATAATGATGAGGTAGCCACTCCTGAAGGCTACAAGTTGTTTAGTAATCCACTATGATTTGATGACACATTTTTTGATGATGAAACATTCTTCTTAGAAGATGATAGCATGTTCATTGGAAAAGATGGTGTTCAAAACAAAGGGGGTGTATGTTCTCCAATTTTCATTCATTATTGTGTAATCGCATTCTTGATGAAGGATTTAATGTTTGTAAATCAAAGTCTAAGCCTTCTCGTGAGAGAAAATTAGATGATGTTAGCTTATATGACACCTTTATTTATTATCCATTTGCATATGATGATACTTGTGAATGTGAAAAGTATGTTAAATATAGATTGGACTGCCAACCAGGCAAGTGGGTGTACACTTGGCCCATGTCCATTAATTTCCTTTCCATTTGACCCCGTAATGAATTGAATGGTGGCACTTGTGTGATGATGTTTGATCAAGATTACAAACATTTGTGAAATTCAAACAACACAAAAGTAAGATAGATGAGAAGTGAAGAAACAAGGATTCAATTGAATCCACAATTAAACCGAGGAAGAAGAAAAACTTGAATCCGAAAAGAAACAACTCAATTGAATCCACAAATGAGAAATCTCAAGTAAAATCAAGGTTAAGAAGTTCTAAATCAAAAATGGGAATCCACACATCACTAATCTAGATTAAGCTGCACTAAACTAGACTAACCTAAAGACTATCCACCCTTGAACTACACTATTCAAAGAGTTTCTTCATTCAACATTAAAAATCTATCTTCTTAAGAGAAAAATCTACGGTGATATTTATAGTATGCTTCTTCCAAGAGTAGTCCTTTTACACAAATGGCCTAGAAGTGACTTATTCCGTAACACCCCGGAAATAAAGAAGTCTAGAAAGAGAGTCGAGTGGGAGGTCACCAGCCCTCCACTGAGCCAAGGCACCCTTCATGGAGCCCTTCACAGGTCGTAAAGGGCATCACGGCTTGTGGTGGTGCTCGTGGAGCCTTCCAGTGGTTGGCCAAGATGAGCTTTCCTCCCACGAGCCTTTAAACGCCTCGTGAAGAGCACTACGGCTCGTGGTGGTGCCCGTGGAGGAGTAGGCAGTATGCTCCCCAAGGAGGATCCTCTCACGACGACCCAGACGGCTCGTGAAGAGCCAAACGGGTTGTGGTGGTGGCCGTGAAGGGGATGAAAAATCCCCCAAGCCAATGGTCAAAGACCACGGCTGCCACTACAGCTCGTGATGTCCTTGACGTCTTGTGTAGGCCTCCATCTGGAGGTTCACGTCACCTGTAAGCCAGGGTCAGTTAGGTCTTTTCCTAATTATTTTATTTTGATACTATGTTGTTTTTCCCTTACCTAGAACCCCTATATAAGTGATTTTAACCCCAAAACTTACCCATTCAAGTCATCCTTTTAAATTTACCAAAGAAGATCAAGTTTTTCCTCTCCAATATATTTTGAAACTTGAAGAAGAAGGGTTCTACCTAGGGTTTCAAGGCAAGTATCCAATTCCACCATTGAAGGCATGATTTTGGCATTGAGGTATGATAGTTTTCATCCATGGATTCCTTCCATTCATGGAGTTCTCAAATTCTCTTATTTCCAAAGTTAGAAATCCCCAATTGAGTTAGGGTTTTTCTTCTATGTTATGGTTTCCTTTAATTATTGATTTAATTGATTGATCTATGATCTATGATGCATGAATTGAGTTAATCTCATGATTTTATGATGATTCCCCATGAACCCATGTAATCCCCATATTTTCTAAATTATGATCATATGATGTGGGTTTTGGATTATGAAAGAGAAATTTATGAAATCCAGCATGTTCTTATGAAATTTATGTAAATGTTTTAAGGATGCTTTGAGAGTGAAGTATCAATGATGATGTTTTTGTTGTGTTGTTGAAAGAATTTCTCATATATACATGAAAGTATGATTGTGAAAGGTTTTCTCACATAGTAAAGATTTTAAGCATGAAAGGTCTTCTCACCTAAATGAATCAAAGTTAATGAGCTATCCTAATGAAACAAAGCTTGGATTGGTTATTGAATGATACCTTTCTATGGATTACTTATGACCTAACTTGGATTGATAAGATGATGTGCCCTTTCATGAAAAATGAGAACAAGTAAGAAAATGACTATTCTGTGGGATTTATGCTTAGCACCGAGAGGATATTGAGATGGAAGCTCTCTCATTATTGGAGGCCGGGTTTCTAGAAGAAATATCCTTATCCCTTACCTATGTGCCCCCATAGGATGATTGTCTAGATAGACATTAGCTAGTGGATCCACAATAGCTAGAAGTTCATGGTCCTTACCCTGGCAAGTAGGACATCCCTTTTCGGTGTGGGAGACACTAGGGGATCATTTTATAGCTCACATGGTATCTATGTCGGTAAGGCTACTTCCCACAATAATAATGAACTAAGGTTACTTCAAAAAGTATCTCAAATGTGTTCAAAGAACTTAAAGATGTTAGCTTGCATTAACCATGTTTTACGACTCATGTTTTCTAACCCTTTTATATCATGTTTTAGCTTGGTCATTGCATGTCATGGAAACGTCCCCTTTTAGCATGAATTAAATATTTCTATGCATGTCTATCATACTTGGTACATATTTTGTACTAATGCATACTCATTCCTACATCCAAATGTAGGGTCCGACAGTCAGGGTTCTCAGTTTCGTGGCTAGAGGTTGACTTGAGAGATTCCGAGCTTTAGTGAGTCCTCATGCTTTGAGGACGGATTTTCATTGTTTTCAGTTTTCTTTCTTACTTTTAGTTTTGTACATGATGTATGGGCTAGGCCCAATTTCATTCTTATGTACTAGATGGCTAATGAGACAAGCTTTTAGACTTTCGCTTTGCTTTTATAAAACTTTTGGTACTTGAAATGTTCTTCTTTATCTCTTTTGTTCTATTTCTTATGTTATGAATTATAAGTAGCTTGTATGGGGCCTCTCGGGGTCCTATACGTCATGTTACGCCTAAGGGGTACCTTGGTTCATGACAAACTTGGTAATTAGAGCACAAGGTTTATAAAGGTCCTAGGATGTCTCATGAGCCACATCAAGTAGAGTCTTTTTCATGAGTGTGAGAGTGCCACATTTATGAATGAAAGGCCACAAGATGTTTAGGAAACTGCACTTCCTCACTACTCTAAAGTCGTGTGATATAGTTTAACTCTATAAGGTCTCTGTCCTAATCCTTATCCGATGCTCTACAGGATATGGCTACTCGAAGAGCTTATGCTAGAATGAATGTGAGGGAGAATGTTGAACAAGAAGCTCCTACTGAAGCTCTTCAAGCTCTGGTCGACCCTTTGGCCGAGCAAGTGACTAATGCAGAGTTTAGTGCTGCTTTTCAAGTTTTGGCTCAAGCCATGACGGCCCAAGCCAATAGGGAGGCTGTGGTTCCCGTGAACCCAAATGTGGGTATGGCGGCATCCAGAGTGAGGGACTTCACTAGGATGAATCCTCTGTTGTTTTATGGTTCTAAAGTTGAGGAAGATCCTCAAGAGTTCATTGATGAGGTTTACAAGGTGTTGATGATCATGGGAGTGACGCTGATGGAAAACATGGAGTTGGCCGCTTATCAACTTAAGGGTGTTTCTCAAATATGGTACAACCAAAGGAAAGAAGGGAGACCAGAAGATGTGGGTCCTCTCAATTGGGAGAAGTTTAAGGTTGCTTTTCTTGATAGGTTCTTTCCCTTTGAGATGAGGGAAAAAAGTTGCTTGAGTTCATCAACCTTCGTCAAGGATGTATGAGTGTGAAGGAATATGCTTTGATGTTCACACAATTGACTAAGTATGCCCCTTCTTTGATTGTCGATTCTAGGGTAGGGATGAGTAAGTTTTTTTCGGGTGTGTCCGAAATGATGGTTAAGGAATTTCGCACATCTATGCTTATCCATGATATGGATATTTCTCGTCTCATGGTTCATGCTCAGCAGATCGAAGAGGAGAAAATTAAGGAAAAGTCTAGGGAGAAAAAGAGGGCTAAAACTGGTGATGGTAATTTCTCTCATGCAAGGTCCGATGGTCATGGTCGTTCTAGATTTCGACAAAGGTTTTCCGGTCAAGGTTCCTCAAATGCTCCTCCTAGGTTCAATAAAGAGAGGTTGTCTAACCCTAAGCTTCAAGGAGGGAATGGTAGTGGATATTCATTGCCTATGTCTACGTGTGCTAGGTGTGGAAGGAAGCACGAGGATAAGTGCCTAGCCGGCATGGATGGTTGTTTCTGTTGTGGTAAAAATGGTCATAAGATGAGGGATTTCCCAATGCTTACAACTAAAAGAAGAGAGGGTGAGCAAGCTCCCCCTAGTGGTTCAGGTTCCAATGCTCCCAAGCAAAACTGATTCTATGCACTCCAGACTCGTGGTAAATAAGAGGGTTCTCCCAATGTGGTTACCGGTATGTTGAAATTCTTTCAACTTGATGATTATGCTTTACTTGATCCCCGTGCAACCTTGTCTTTTGTGACGCCATATGTGGCGATAAGGTTTGATATTCTTTCGGATGCGTTGTTAGATCTTTTTTATGTCTCTACTGTATTTGGTGATTCTATTGTGGCTAAGAGGGTCTATAGAAAGTTTATGTTTCCTTGTCCCAAAGAGTTACTCTTGTTGATTTGGTAGAGTTTGATATGCTAGATTTTGATGTTATCATTGGTATGGATTGGCTGCATTCTTGTTATGCTTCTATAGACTGTAGAACTCATGTAGTCAAGTTTCAGTTCCCGAATGAGCCTGTCCTAGAGTGGAAAGGGGGGAATTCTATGCCTAAGGGTCAGTTTGTCTCCTGTCTTAAAGCTAGAAAGATGATTGCTAAGGGTTGCATATACCATCTAGTTAAGGTGAGGGATGTGGATTCTGAAACCCCTACTCTTGAGTCGGTCCCCGTTGTTAATGAGTTAACGAAAGTATTACCAAATGATTTACCTAGTATTTCTGCCGCAAGTGAAATAGACTTTGGTATTGACCTCCTTCCAGATACGTAACCTATCTCTATTCCTCCTCACCGAATGGCTCCGACAAAACTAAAGGAGTTGAAAGAACAATTGAAATATTTGTTGGATAAGGGTTTCATCCACCCGAGTATCTCTTCATTGGGGCTCCAGTCTTGTTTGTTAGAAAGAAGGATGGTTCTCTTCGTATGTGTATGGTGTATCGACAGTTGAATAAGTTTACTATTAAGAATAAGTATCCTCTCCCAAGGATAGATAATCTGTTTGACCAACTTCAAGGAGCGAGTTACTTCTCTAAGATTGACCTTCGGTCGGGTTATCACCAATTGAGGGTGAAGGAAAATGATATTCCGAAAATGGCTTTTAGAACCCGATATGGTAATTTTGAGTTTTTGGTGATGTCTTTTGGTTTGACTAATGCTCCAGCCGCTTTTATGGATTTGATGAATAGGGTGTTTAGACAATACCTTGACATGTTTATGATTGTGTTCGTTGATGATATATTGATTTATTCGAGAAGTGAGGATGATCACATCAATCATCTGAGGATTGTGTTGAGAATTCTCAAGGACCAACAACTCTTTGCAAAGTTTAGCAAATGTGAGTTTTGAATAAGGTTCGTAGCTTTTCTTGGGTACATTGTTTCAAGTAAGGGTATTGAGGTAGATCCTAAGAAGACGGATGCGGTCAAGAGTTGGCCTAGACCTCTATCTCTTTCGGATATTAGAAGTTTCTTGGGTTTAGTTGGTTACTACAGAAGGTTTGTTGAGGGGTTTTCTTTGATTGCCTCTACATTGACAACATTGTCTCAAAAAAAGGCTAAGTTCATATGGTCTGAAGCGTGTGAGAAGAGTTTTCAGGAATTGAAAGATAGACTGACTTCTGCTCCGGTGTTGACTTTGTCGGAAAGGACTGATGGTTTTGTTGTTTATTGTGATGCCTCAAGAATTGGGTTAGGATGTGTACTTATGCAAAATGGGAATGTTATTGCCTATGCTTCAAGGGAACTTAAGGTTCATGAAAAAAATTATCCTACCCATGATCTTGAACTAGCGGAGGTTGTTTTTACCATAAATATTTGAAGGAACTATTTGTATGGTGTTCATGTCAATTTTTTCACCGACCATAAGTGTCACGACCCAGGGGTACACCCTAGATGTAACATGGTGTACTTGACCCCGAAGGGGTCTCATACAAGCCCTTAGCATATCATAACATAAGATAATTGAAAAGTACGGAAATTTTAAAAACTTTATCCATACAATCGAAGTCTTTATAAAACGCAAGCGGAAGTCTTACTACACTTTTGTCTCAAACCATCTAATACAACTTTGAATACTCTTGGGTCACAGCCCATACAATAGTCTCAAACATAAAGAAAAGACATAAAGGAAATGGTGGCTTTATCCTCGATACTATGAGGACTAACCAATCTTCAACTTCTTGGACTTCTAGAAACTTATCTTCAAGAATGTAACTCAAAGTCGCCGGACCCTACATTTGATAAGAATGTAGGCAAGAGTATGTGTTAGTACAAAAGTACTAAATATGTTAGCTAGCATGACATCATAAGAGCATAACACAAGGGTTAGCCAACATAAAACATAAGCCATGAACATAAGAGACAATAGCATAATTATAAGCATAATCTCCAACATAGACATAATATGAGCATAAGACATCATAAGGCATAATCCAAAAACATAGGAAATACCACATATTCATAAGCTTAGTCCATACTCAAATCCTCTTAACCTAAGAGAACTTCATAAGAAACCTTCAAGTTATACTTGTGCAATGCATAGATAAGATCACATAATCCCACCTAGGCTAAGTACCATTTTTAGGCCATCATACATCTTTATCATCTTTTGATATCATCATTAGCTTACTTCTCATAGACAAGGGAATCTCACCTTTAGTCAAACATAACATGGAAGGCAACTATAGCAACAATCCATCAAACATACATCATATAAGAGAAACACTTCTTAGATAACCATAAGTCATACTTGTGCAATGCATGGATAAGACCCCATAATCCTACCCACACTAAGTACTCCTTTATGTCATCATACTCACACTTCTTAATTGGAGACTATTCCCCCTCATAAAACCTTAGAACACTATGAGGTACTTCCTCAAGCACATCTTAGTTCATTACTAGGTTGAACCCTATGAGATACTTCTTTAAGCATGTCTAAGGTCATTATTGCTTTTGAACACTTGGAGATACTTCTTTAAGTATGTCTCAGTTCATTGAATACAAAGATTGCTACTAGAAACCCTAACTCCACTAGGTGAAGGCTTCCATCTCATGAGATCTAACTTTGGGAAAACCCGCACTCTACTACGTAAGAGTTCCCCCTTTAACTTGGATAGTCCTCAGATCAACTAGGTGTGGTTCTCGTCTCAACTTGGAGCCCGGACCCTACCTTGTGTGACACTCCCTCTCATTGTCAATATCCATTTGGGGCCAAGCATACACCCCTTAGATTCATTATTAAGTGTTGCTTAACATTCATGTCTCATGGAAGAATGTCCTTGACAATCAATCCATGTTCAAGTGATCCTATCACTTTATACTTTCAAGCATTCATAAGGTAGGTTAGGTGAGTATAGGCCTTTCACCACAATTTTACCTATTAGACTTCTATTCTCATATAGACTTTACTCTCAAAGCCTTAACATACATAATTCATCACATTGGCTTTACTCTCAAAACCCTAGTGATCAACATTCATGACTACAAGCCTTACTCTCAAAGCTTTATTTCATACAATCATCATGCATATCTAGATTTCAAGACATTCTAGTCATAAGCTTCATTTTTAAGCAATTCTAGTAATAATTTATCATATAGGTTCAATCTCAAGCTTTACTAGTCATGATCAATCGTATATACTTTAATATAATTCACATTATGTTTACATGCTTCTATTCTTGAACAATTACTATACATAACATCAATTCTAGAAGATCAACTCTAAGTCTTCAATTTCGTTTCACAAGGCATAAACCCACATTCCTCAATTTCATCAATTATACTATGGTTAGCCATGGAAAACATGTAACATCATCATAATATCTTGATTCAATACTAAATCAATCATAAACAAGTATTATCCACTCAATTGAAATCATACTCAACACTACCCACAATATAGGAAGAAACCCTAGCTAGAATTGGGGGTTTATCTTCACAATTGGGGGAAATTCTAGAGGGCTCCATGGATGGAAGAATCCATGGATGAATAAGCTAACATACCTTGGATATAAATCCCTCACATAAGCTTGCAACAATGGAGGAATTTGACCTAGCTTTCTTCTTCTTCTTCTTCTTCTTCTTGAGAGAGGATTTTTTGGAGAGAATTGGGTTCTTTTGGGTGAATTGAAAATAATGATTTCTAATCATCTAATTAAGGGTCTAATAGCTTTATATAGATGGTCTAATTACTAATAAAACGACACCACTTAACCCCTAATTAATTCTAGAACCTTCCCCTCAATTAACCGACCTAAGGACAACACTGCCCAACCCATGAGACCCCGACCCATGGGCCGTGCTGGTCATCCGTGGGTGGGGTACTGTAACATGTCTTGAAACCCCTTGACCCACAACCCTCCCCCACGGGGCGTGAGTCCCCAACGTGGGTGGACTGTCTTTTGGGGCAGATTTGGGGATGTTTTGCTAGAGTCCTCCTCAAGGACCCTTGGTTGGTCCTTGGGGAGTCGTACCTTGACGTTTAACCCCTAAACCCCTCATTCTAAATACGGAAAGTCATTTCTACGACTCTAACCCTCACGTCAAACTCTAGAACCCTCACATAAGGTCCTAGTTTATTCTACTAGTTTCCGGGTGTTACAATATCTCCCCCTAGGGAACATTCGTCCTCGAATGATGATTCTAAACACTTCTTAAAGGAAACGACTCTAGACTAACAGCCCATCATGCATGCAACACCTTTAAATGCACACAAACAAAGGAGGAAAACTTCATCTCCAAACTAAACATACTCAATGCAACACAAGGAAGTAGGAACTACATCTAACAACCCAAGATGCAAGAAATTCTCATATCTAGTCATGTTCAAGGAGGAACTACCATCTCCTAGTCACAACATGCTCAACATACACTGATGGAGCCTATATGAAAATTACTTTTAAAAAAAAACATTCATTTAAGGAGGAATCTCTCAACTCCAAACTAAGGCATGCTCATATATTCATCTCATGAAGTCAAATAGGCAACTCATACTCAATGCTCTACAACATGAGGAAAAAAATGCACCTAAGTCTTTTTTTTTCTTCAAGTTTTAAGCTTATTCATGAACATGCATCATATAAGGAAATCATGGCAACACATAAGCACACAATGACCTTGCTTATCTAAGCACACTATCTACCCCTTGGGAGCAAGCCTAAATGGACTTTATAAGCACCATTCACACTAAAGACAACTTCAAGTCTCACATATCAAGTCACAAAAGACCAAACGATACCGGAATCTAATAAAGCATAAAACACATACCGGTAGCAACATTAGGAGGTCACTCTTGATCATTTTTATCTTGGATGACATAGAACCTATTCTTCTTTTGAGCACTCTCATCTGGACCACTAGGAGAAACTTGCTTATCCTCCCTTCCCTTAGCCTTAAGGACCGGGCAATCCCTCATTTTGTGCCCAGTTTTCCCACAACCATAACAACCATCCATGCCAGCTAGGCACTTACCATAATGATTCCTTCCACACTTGGTGCAAGTAGACTTAGGTAATGGAGACCCACTACATTTCTCTTGGTTAAACCTAAGGGTATAAGGGGAATCTTGACCGAAATACCTTTGTTTAGACTTAGGTCTACCTTGTTCATCGGACTTAGCATTGGAGAAGTTCCCATCATTGGTCCTAGCCCTTTTCGCCTCTCTATTTTCCTAAGTTTTGACTCCTCAATTTTTTGGGCATACACCATAAGCCTAGAGATATCCATGTTATCATGGAGCATTTCCGTACGACATTCTTCTTCAACTAAGTCGGACACATCGGTCATAAACCTACTCATCATATCCCTCGAATCTAATACCATAGATGGAGCATACTTGGATAGTTGGGTGAATTTCAAGGCATACTCCTTAACACTCATGCTACCTTGCATAAGGTTAATGAATTCTTCTACCTTAGCTTCCCTCGACTCTCGGGGAAAGAACCTATCAAGAAATGCTAGTTTGAACACTTCCCACTCTATTGGGCCCGCTCCTACCGGCCCAGTATCTTTCCATTGCTCATACCATATTTGAGCAACATCCCTCAATTGGTAAGCGGCTAGCTCCGCTTTTTCTACCGAAGTCACCCCCATGATAGCAAGTACTTTATAAACCTCATCTATAAACCCTTTAGGATCTTCCTCCATTTTGGATCCATAAAACTCCGGAGGTTTCATTCTCAAAAACTCTCTCACTCTTAAAGCAGCCCCACTCACTATTGGTTTCACCGGAACTACCACCTCCCTATTGGATTGCGCCGTCAGGGCTTGAGCCAACAATTGGATAGTAGACCTAAACTCCGCATGGGTCACATTCTCAACTAAAGGATCAATTGGAGCTTGAGGAGGAGCTTGGGGACGAGCCTCTTGGTCCACATTGCCTTCCTCATCCCTCCTAGCATTTACCCTTGTATTAGGCATATCCTGAAAACCATAGGGCACGGATTAGGAGAAAGATCTAATAGAGCCAAACTCTATGGCACGACTTAGAGAATGAAGAAGTGAAGTTTCCTAAGCATCCAATAGCCTTCTATTCATAAATGTGGCGCACTTCACATTTATGAACAAGACTCTAATAGAAATGGTTTGAGACAATCCTAGAACCATTTTAAACTTTGTGTTCTAATTACCAAGTTTTTCATGACCCAGGGGTATACCCTAGATGTAACATGGCGTACTTGACCCCGAAAGAGTCTCATACAAGCCCTTAGGATATCATAACATAAGATAATAGAAAAGTATGGAAATTTTAAAAACTTTATCCATACAATCAAAGTCTTTATAAAATGCAAGCGGAAGTCTTACTACACTTTTGTCTCAAACCATCTAATACAACTTTTAATACTCTTGGGTCACAGCCCATATAATAGTCTCAAACATAAAGAAAAGACATAAAGGAAATGGTGGCTTTATCCTCGATACTATGAGGACTCACCAATCTTCAACTTCTTGGACTTCTAGAAACCTATCTTCAAGAATGTAACTCAAAGTCGCCGGACCCTACATTTGATAAGAATGTAGGCAAGAGTATGCGTTAGTACAAAAGTACTAAATATGTTAGCTAGCATGAGATCATAAGAGCATAACACAAGGGTTAGCCAACATAAAACATAAGTCATAAACATAAGAGACCATACCATAATTATAAGCATAATCTCCAACATAGACATAATATAAGCATAAGACATCATAAGGCATAATCTAACAACATAGGAAATACCAAATATTCATAAGCTTAGTCCATACTCAAATCCTTTTAACCTAAGAGAACTTCATAATAAACCTTCAAGTTATACTTGTGCAATGCATAGATGAAATCCCATAATCCCACCTAGGCTAAGTACCACTTTTAGGCTATCATAAATCTTTATCATCTTTTGATCTCATCATTAGCTTACTTCTCATAGACAGGGGAATCTCTCACCTTTAGTCAAACATAACATGGAAGGCAACTATAGCAACAATCCATCAAACATACATCATATAAGAGAAACACTTCTTAGGTAACCATAAGTCATACTTGTGCAATGCATGGATAATACGCCATAATCCTACCCACACTAAGTACTCCTTTAGGTCATCATACTCACACTTCTTAATTAGAGACTATCCCCCCTCATAAAACCTTAGAACACTATGAGGTACTTCCTCACGCACATCTTAGTTCATTACTAAGTTGAACCCTACGAGATACTTCTTTAAGCATGTCTAAGTTCATTATTGCTTTTGAACACTTGGAGATACTTCTTTAAGTATGTCTCAGTTCATTGGATATGGAGATTGCTACTAGAAACCCTAACTCCACTAGGTTAAGGCTTCCATCTCATGAGATCTAACTTTGGGAAAACCCGTACTCTACTACGTAAGAGTTCCCCCTTTAACTTGTATAGTCCTCACACCAACTAGGTGTGGTTCTCCTCTCAACTTGGAGCCCGGACCCTACCTTGTGTGGCACTCCCTCTCATTGTCAATATCCATTTGGGGCCAAGCATACACCCCTTAGATTCATTATTAAGCTTTTCTTAACATTCATGTCTCATGGAAGAATGTTCTTGACAATCAATCAATCTTCAAGTGATCCTATCACTTTATACTTTCAAGCATTCATAAGGTAGGTTAGGTGAGTATAGGCCTTTCACCAAAATTCTACCTATTAGACTTCTATTCTCATATATACTTTACTCTCAAAGCCTTAACATACATAATTCATCTCATTGGCTTTACTCTCAAAACCCTAGTGATCAACATTCATGACTACAAGCCTTACTCTCAAAGCTTTATTTCATACAATCATCATGCATATCTAGATTGCAAGACATTCTAGTCATAAGCTTCATCTTTAAGCAATTCTAGTTATAATTCATCATATAGGTTCATTCTCAATCTTTACTAGTCATGATCAATCGTATATACTTTAATATAATTCACTTCATGTTTACATGCTTCTATTCTTGAAAAATTACTCTACATAACATTACTTCTAGAAGATCAACTCTAAGTCTTCAATTTCACTTCACAACGAATAAACCCACATTCCTCAATTTCATCAATTATACTAGGGTTAGCCATGGAAAACATGTAACATCATCATAATATCTTGATTCAATACTAAATCAATCATAAACAAGTATTATCCACATAATTAGAATCATATTCAACACTATCCACAATATAGGAAGAAACCCTAGCTAGAATTGGGGGTTTATCTTCACAATTGTGGGAAATTCTAGGGGGCTCCATGGATGGAAGAATCCATGGATGAATAAGCTAACATACCTTAGATATAAATCCCTCACATAAGCTTGCAACAATGGAGGAATTTGACCTAGCTTTCTTCTCTTCTTCTTCTTCTTCTTCTTCTCTTTCTAGAGAGAGGATTTTTGGGAGGGAATTTGGTTTTTTGGGTGAATTGAAAATAATGATTTGGAATCATCTAATTAAGGGTCTACTAGCTTTATATAGGTGGTCAAATTACTAAAAAAATGACACCACTTAACCCCTAATTAATTCTAGAACCTTCCCTTAACCCCCTCACTTAACCGACCTAAGGACAACACTACCCAACCCACGAGACCCCGACCCACGGGCCGTGCTGGTCATCCGTGGGTGGGGTACTGGAACATGTCTTGAAACCTCTTGACCCATGACCCTCCCCCACGGGGTGTGGGTGGACCCATGGGGCGTGAGTCCCCAACGTGGGTGGACTGTCTTTTGGGGCAGATTTGGGGCTATTTTTCTAGGGTCCTTCTCAAGGACCCTTGGTTTGTCCTTGGAGAGTCGTTCCTTGACGTTTAACTCCTAAACCCCTCATTCTAAGTACGGAAAGTCATTTCTACGAATCTAACCCTTATGTCAAACTCTAGAACCCTCATATAAGGTCCTAGTTTAGTCTACTAGTTTCCAGGTGTTACAACAAGATTTTACAATATGTGTTTAATCAGAAGGAACTAAATCTTCACCAAAGGGAGGTGGCTTGAGTTATTGAAAGATTATGATATGAGTGTTTTCTATCACTCTGGTAAAGCGAATGTAGTGGCAGATGCTCTTAGTCGGTTATCTATGGGTATATTGAAGAATATAAGAAGGAGTTTGTCATGACCCAGGGGTACCCCTAGATGTAACATGGCGTACAAGACCCCGAGAGGCCTCACACAAGCCACTTAGAATATCATAACATAAAGAAAATAGAAATGATACGGAAATTTAAAACATTTTCCATACAATCAAAATATTTATAAAAATGAACGGAAGTCTATAACACTTGTCTCAAACAATCTAAAACATGAATATCCTTGGGACGCAGACATACAAAAGTTCTAACATGAAAATAAAAGACATAAAGGAAAGGTGATCAAATCCTCGATGCTATGAGGACTCACCAAGTCTTCGATCCTAGCTCTACTAGGAACCTAGCCACGGGGATGGAACTCAATATCACCGGACCCTACATTTGATAAGAATGTAGGCAAGAGTATGCGTTAGTGTACTAAATATGATAGATAACATAACTTCATAAGAGCATAATAACATAATCATAAGAAAAATCTACAACATAGACATAATATAAGCATTAGTCAATATAAGGCATAATCCATAAACATAGGAGATACATCATGTTCATAGCCATAGTCAACACTTAGATCTTCATAACGTAAGAGAAACACTTCATAAGTAACCTCAAGTCATACTTGTGCAATGCATGGATAAGACCCCATAATCTCACCCATACTAAGTACCACTTTAGGCCATCATAATCATACTTACCATCTTTTGATCTCATCCTTAGCTCAATTCTTATAGACAGGGGAACCTACACCTTTAGTCAAACATATCAAGGAAGTCAACTATAGCAACAATCCAAGCTAAGCATACATCATATAAGCAAATCTCATATTAGAACATACTTACGATACTTCCTTGAAGTAACCTTGTTTCATCATAAACATACTTATTTGTTATGGACAAGTCCCTCTTTAGTTCTTGCCACAATTCATGGAAGGTACTTCCCTACTTAGTACAAGGCAAGTCATCATGCATGAACAGTTACGATTTACCAATTCAAGGCTACCAAGGAAAAGCATCATATTATGCTAGACCAAGCTACAATGGAAAGCATACTAGCATGCAAGTCCAAGCTATTCAAGGATGGGTACTATTGCTCAATCCAAGCTACCAATGAAATGGTTTGGCCTAACCAAGACATGCTACCATGCAAGCATTCTATTATGCTAGTGCAAGATAACGTTAGGAAGGGTACGATTTCTCAATCCAAGGCTACCATGAGATCTATTACTCAAGCTACCATGAAATGGTCTTGTCTTACCAAGTCAAGCTAGTCATGAAGGGATACTATATCACTACTTGAAGCTACCTTAATTAACATACTACTTTGATTCATTTTAGGTGAGCAAACCTTTCAACCTAGATTCATACTATGTGAGAAGACCTTTCACATTCATACTATCATGCATTCATACATTCATAAGGTAGATCAAGTGGGTAAAGGCCTTCCACAACATTTCAATCTATTAGTCTACCAATTTCATGCAAGCTAACTCATCATATTAGACTTCCTCTAAAAGCCCTAACATACATCATTCATCATAGTAGCTTTACTCTCAAAGGCCTATTAATCAACATTCATGTCTACAAGCCCTACTCTCAAGTCAATACTTCTTACAATCATCATACATGCCTAGATCTAAAGACATTCTAATCACATGCTTCATTCTTAAGCAATTCTAATCATATATCATCATAAAGGCTCAATCTCAACATTACTAATCATGATCCATCATATATACTTCAATATAATTCAATTCATGTCTATATACTTATATTCTCAAGAAATTTCTATACATATAATCAATCCTAGAAGATCATCTCTAAATCCTTAAGTTTCCCTCTTCAAGGCATAAACCCACATTACTTCAATTTCATCAATTAGACTAGGGTTAGGCATAGAAAACATGTAATTTCATCATAATAACATGATTCACTACTAATTCAATCATAAATAATCAATATCCACTCAATTGGATCAACATACAACATAACCCACAACTTTGAAGAAACCCTAACTTGAATTGGGGAAATTCTTCATCAAATTAGGGATTTCTAGGTGACTCCATGGATGGAAGAATCCATGGATGAATAAGCTATCATACCTTGCTTAAAAATCCCTCACAAAGCTTGGAAGATTGGAGACTTGACCTAGCTTGAACCCTATTCTTCTACTTCTTCTTCTTCTTCTTCTTCTTCTTCTTCTTCTTCTTCTTCTTCTTCTTCTTCTTCTTCTTCTTTCTAGAGAGAGAATATTTGGGAGAGAATTGGGTTTCTTTTTGGTGAGTTGAGAGAATGACTTAATTAACTTAGATTAGGGGTCTAAAGTCTTTATATAGGTGGTCTAGATTAGGGTAAAACGACACCACTTAATTCCACTTAAAATCGAAAAGCCCCAAAGTACCCCTAAACTTAACCCCAAGACTGCCCCATTTTGCCCAACCATGAGACAACATTGACCGGCCGTGGGTGGACCCACGGTCCGTGCTGTTCAAGCGTGGGTTGGGTTCTGGGAGTTGGCAATCCAGGCTTGAAACACGACCCCCTTCCACGTGGTGTGGACCCACCCACGGGGTGTGGGTCCTGTCGTAGGTCACTGTTTTTGGGAAGTTTCCTTGGGGCCTTTTCGTGGGCCCTTGGGAAGCCCTTAAGGGGTGACACCTTGATGTTCTAACATGATAAACCCTCTATTTAAGTACGGGGTGTTACAATATCTCCCCCTTGGGACCATTCGTCCTCGAATGGCGTTCTAGGCACTTCTTAAGGTCACGACTCTAGATAGCAACCCATCATGTATGCAACTCATCTAAATGCACATAACCAAAGGAGAAACTTCATATTCTAGCTAAACATACTCAATGCAACACAAGAAAGTAGGAACTACATCTAACAACCCAAAATGCATGAAATCTTATAACTAATCATGGTCAAGAAGGAACTACCATCTCCGAGCTAAAACATGCTCAACAAACACTCATGGAGCCTATATGCAATTTTACTCTCAAAAAGCATTCATTCAAGGAGGAATCTCTCTACTCCGATCTAAGGCATGCTCATAAATTCATCTCATGAAGTCTATAGGCAATTCATACTCAATGCACTACAACATGAGGAAAACAATCATGCAAACTCATTTTCTAAATCACAAGCTTTCATGAACACGCATCACATAAGGAAATCATGGCAACACATAAAGCACACATGACTCTAACAAAAAGAGCTAATCACAAGGAACTCTCCCTTGATTCTCACTTGCTAAACTTGTCGGTCTAGCATCTTAACCGGAACTCCCTCTTAGGAAGAGCTTCTCATCTACTCCCAAACCTTCTAAGGAACTTAAGGATGTTGGATCTCCAACACACTCTTTTCAACTTAGAGACATGGAAAACCGGATGCACCTATGACAACTCACTAGGCAAAGCTAACTCATAAGCACCCTAACATCATGTCTCAAGATCTCACATGGGCCTACAAAACGGGGCTAATCTTCCCTCTTTTACTAAAACTCACTACACCCTTCATGGGTGGGATATTTCAAGTAAGCCCAAGTCATTCACATTAGGAACACACAATGACCTTGCCATCAAGGCACACCATCTCCCCCTTAGGAGGAAGCCTCAACGGACTTCCTAAGCACCGTCTCTTTCAATTCTACTAAGGTTGGATCAATACATTGCTTAACCTTTACATCTAGCACACAAGACGATCCGGAACCATCTTAATCATAACACTACCCTTGGTAGAGTCTACTAACCGAACATATCTAGGTATTACCTAAACACCCTACTCATAGTGACCACACTTAGGATCAATCTTAAAAGATAACTAACTCTTTGAAGTTGGTCAACACTTGAACTTTTCTCCCTCACCTTACTAGGTGGTCCATGCAACCCTCAAAGTTAATCTTCAAGACAAGACATAACCCAAACTTTTTGGCATAGACTTCCCCTTTCCACTCTTGGATAGGCTCATTCGGGAACTACCAATTGACTATACAGGTTCTACAATCACATAAGAGCATAATAGGAGTGCAACCAAAACATCACATAAAGATAACATCAAAATCTAGCAAATCACAAACATCAATTAAGAAGCTATCAACATACCGGGATCCACATCGGGAGCACACTCATGGTCACCTCTAGATTGAAGTGCATAAAATCGGTTTTGCTTAGGAGAATCTTCTCTTCCTTTAGCCTATGCCTTAGGAAAATTCCTCATCTTGTGACCACTTTCACCACAACTAAAGCAACCCTCTATGCCAGCTAAACATCTACCGTCATGTCTCTTTCCACACCTAGCACAAGTAGGCCATAGGGATCCACTACTAAATCCTCCTTGAGGCTTAGGGTTAGACACCCTATCCTTCTTATACTTAGAAGCATTGGAAGAACCTTATCCGAAAAACCCTTGTCGATTCCTAGAACGACCATCTCCATCGGACCCATCGTGAAAGAACTTATCATCATTCATTCTAGACCTCTTCTTCTCCCTAGACCTCCCTTTTAGCTTCTCCTCTTCAATATCGGGTAAGGATTAGGAGAAAGGCCTTATAGAGTTAAACTCTATCACATGACTTAGAGAAGTGAAGAAGTGAGATTTCCTAATCGTCTAATAGATTCTCATTCATAAATATGGCGCGCTTTATACTTATGAACAAGACTCTACTAGACGTGGTTTTGATACATCCTAGAATCATTCTAAACCTTGTGCTCTGATTACCAAGTTTGTCACGACCCAAGGATACCCCCTATATGTAACATGGCGTACAAGACCCCGAGAGGCCTCACACGAGCCACTTAGCATATCGTAACATAAAGTAAATAGAAATGATATGGAAATTTAAAACATTTTCCATACAATTGAAGTCTTTATAAAAACGAGTGGAAGTCTATAACACTTGTCTCAAACCATCTAAAACATGAACATCCTTGGGACGCAGCCCATACAAAAGTTCTAACATGAAAATAAAAGACATAAAGGAAAGGTGATCAAATCCTCGATGCTATGAGGACTCACCAAGTCTTCAATCCTTGCTCTACTAGGAACCTAGCCACGGGGATGGAACTCAATATCACCGGACCCTACATTTGACAAGAATGTAGGCAAGAGTATGTGTTAGTACAAAATGTACTAAATATGATAGCTAACATAACATGATAAGAGCATAACAACATAATCATAAGCATAATCTCTAACATAGACATAATATAAGCATTAGTCAACATAAGGCATAATCCATAAACATAGGACATACATTATGTTCATAAGCATAGTCAACACTTAGATCTTCATAACGTAAGAGAAACACTTCATAAGTAACCTCAAGTCATACTTGTGCAATGCATGGATAAGACCCCATAATCTCACTCATACTAAGTACCACTTTAGGCCATCATAATCATACTTACCATCTTTTGATCTCATCCTTAGCTCAATTCTTATAGACAAAGAACCTACACATTTAGTCAAACAAATCAAGGAAGGAAACTATAGCAACAATCCAAGCTAAGCATACATCATATAAGGAAATCGCATATTAGAACATACTTACGATACTTCCTTGAAGGAACCTTGTTTCATCATAAACATACTTATTGGTTAACGACAAGTCCCTCTTTAGTTCTTGCCATAATTAATGGAAGGTACTTATCTACTTAGTAAAAGGCAAGTCATCACACATGAACGGTTACGATTTACCAATTCAAGGCTACCAAGGAAAAGCATCATATTATACTAGACCAAGCTACAATGGAAAGCATACTAGCATGCAAGTCCAAGCTATTCAAGGATGAGTACTATTTCTCAATCAAAGCTGCCAATGAAATGGTTTGGCCTAACCAAGTCATGCTACCATGCAATCATTCTATTATGCTAGTGCAAGCTAACCTTAGGAAGGGTGCGATTTCTCAATCCAAGGCTACCATGAGATCTACTACTCAAGCTACCATGAAATGGTCTTGTCTTACCAAGTCAAGCTATTCATGAAGGGATACTATATCACTACTTGAAGCTACCTTAATTAACATACTACTTTGATTCATTTTAGGTGAGCAAACCTTTCAACCTAGAATCATACTATGTGAGAAGACCTTTCACATTCATACTATTATGCATTCATACATTCATAAGGTAGATCATGTGGGTAAAGACCTTCCACAACAATTCTATCTATTAGTCTACCAATTTCATGCAAGCTAACTCATCATATTAGACTTCCTCTAACATCTCTAACATACATCATTCATCATAGTAGCTTTACTCTCAAAGCCCTATCAATCAACATTCATGACTACAAGCCCTACTCTCAAGGCAATACTTCTTACAATCACCATACATGCCTAGATCTAAAGACATTATAATCACATGCTTCATTCTTAAGAAGTTCTAATCATATATCATCATAAAGGCTCAATCTTAACATTACTAATCATGATCAATCATATATAATTTAATCTAATTCAATTCATGTCTATATACTTTTATTCTCAAGTAATTTCTATACATATAATCAACCCTAGAAGATCATCTCTAAATCCTCAATTTTCCTTCTTCAAGGTATAAACCCACATTACTTCAATTTCATCAATTAGACTAGGGTTAGGCATATAAAACATGTAATTTCATCATAATAACATTATTCACTACTAATTAAATCATAAACAATCAATATCCACTTAATTGGATCAACATACAACATGACCCACAACTTTGACGAAACCCTAACTTGAATTGGGGAAATTCTTCATCAAATTAGGGAATTCTAGGAGACCTTATGGATGGAAGAATCCATGGATGAATAAGCTATCATACCTTGCTTACAAAGCCCTCACAAAGCTTGGAAGATTAGAGACTTGACCTAGCTTGAACCCTCTTCTTCTTCTTCTTCTTCTTTCTAGAGAGAGAATATTTGGGAGAGAATTGGGTTTATTTTTGGTGAGTTGAGAGAATGACTTAATTAACTTAGTTTAGGGGTCTAAATTATTTATATAGGTGGTCTAGATTAGGGTAAAATGACACCACTTAATCCCCCTTAAAACCGGAAATCCCCAAAGTACCCCTAAACTTAACCCCAAGACTGCCCCATTTTACCCAACCACGCTGACAGGCTGTGGGTGGACCCACGGTCTATGCTGATCAAGCGTGGGTTGGGTTTTGGGAGTTGGCAATCCAGGTTTGAACCACGACCCCCTTCCACGTGGCGTGGACCCATCCACGGGGTGTGGGTCCTACCATAGGTCACTTTTTTTGGGCAGTTTCCTTGGAGCCTTTTCGTGGGCCCTTAGGAAGCCCTTGAGGGGTGGCACCTTGACGTTCTAACATGCTAAACCCTTTATTTAAGTATGGGGTGTTACAGAGTTGGTTTGAGATGTTCATAGATTGTCCCGGTTGGGTGTTCAGCTAGTGTACTCCACCAAGGGTGGTTTTATGGTCCACAATGGTTCAGAATCATCTTTTGTGGCGGATGTGAAAGCCAAGAAAGGTCTTGATCCAACTTTGGTTGCATTAAAGGAAGTGGTGGTTAAGAAGTTTGTTGAGGCTTTCTCCCTAGGGGGAGATGGAGTGCTCAAATATAAAGGTCATTTATGTGTTCCTAATGTTTATGACTTGAGGGAACAGATCTTGTCAGAATCCCATAGTTCTCGGTATTCCATTCACCCTGGAGCCACCAAGATGTACCATGATTTGTGAGAGATCTATTTGTGGAATGGGATGAAGAAGGATATTGCGGAGTTTGTGGCTAAATGTCCTAATTGTCAACAAGTAAAAGTTAAACATCAGAAACCGGGAGGTTTATCCCAAGACATTATCATTCCTACTTGAAAGTGGGAAGATTTAAATATGAACTTCATTATTGGTTTGCCTCGCACCCAGTTACAACACGACTCGATTTGGGTTATAATAGACCGAATAACAAAATTAGCTTATTTCATTCCCGTCAAGGTTTCTTACTCGGTGGAGGATTATGCTAAGTTGTACTTGAGAGAAATGGTAAAGTTGCATGGAGTGCCTTTATCCTTTATCTATGATCATGGTACCCAATTCATTTCTCAGTTCTGGAGATCTTTTCAAAAGGGTCTTGGTACTCGTGTCAAGCTTAGTACAGCCTTTCATCCCCAAACCAATGGGAAAGTGGAGCGTACTATCCAAACTTTAAAAGATAAGTTGAGAGCTTGTGTGATTGATTTCAAGGGTAATTGGGATGATCACTCCTTTGATTGAGTTTGCATATCACAATAGTTATCACTCAAGTATTGGTATGGCTCCATTTGAGGCCCTATATGGTAGGAGGTGTAGATCTCCTATAGGATGGTTTGAGGTGGGTGAAGTTTCCCTAATAGGTCCCGAGTTGGTACATGAGGCTATCGAGAAAGTTCGACTTATTAGAGAAAGGTTGAAAATTCCTCAAAGTTGGCAAAAGTCATATGCCAATGTAAGAAGAAGAGATCTTGAGTTTGATGTTCATGATTGGGTTTACATGAAAATCTCACCCATGAAGGGTGTGATGAGATTTGGTAAGAAAAGGAAACTTTGTCCCCGATATGTAGGACCATATCAGATTTTGAGACGTGTTGGTAAGGTTGCTTATGAACTTGAATTGCCAAATGAATTGGCATCGGTGCATCCAGTTTTCCATGTTTCTATGTTGAAGAAGTGTGTTGGTGATCCGACATCCATAGTTCCCTTAGAAGGTTTGGGAGTTAAGAGAATCATTCATATGAAGAAGTTTCGGTTGAGATTTTAGAACGGGAAGTTAAGAAGTTGAGAAATAAAGAAGTTGCTTCCGTGAAAGTGTTGTGGAGGAATCAGTTAATTGAGGGTGCTACTTGGGAGACCGAGGCTGATATGATGTCCTGATATCCTCATCTCTTTCCTTCTACCCCTACTCTAGATTGAGGTAAAGAGTTCCTCATGATTTACTCTTTTGGTATCATGTGTATTAGATATTCCCATGATTTCCTCATTTATGCATGACTATGAAAAAGCTTAAGTTTTAAGAAAATGAGTCAATTTAATTGATTTCTACATGTTTATGTGCAATATAGTATGAGTTGCATATAGACTTCATGATATGATGTTTTGAACATGTTTTAGCTTGGAGTTGATGTTTCCTCCTCGGATATGTGCATTTATGTGCTTGCATGCATGATGGGTTGCTAGTTTGGATTTCTTTTCTTCATGTGATATCTAGGATCCCATTCGAGGACAAATATTCCCAAGGGGGAGATAATGTAATACCCCGAAAATCAAGGAGTCTAGAAAGGGAGTCAAGTGGGAGGTCACCAGCCCTTTACTAAGCCAAGGCATTCTTCACAGGCCGTGAAGGGCACCACGGCTTGTGGTGGTGCTCGTGGAGCCTTCCAGTGGTTGGCCAAGATGGGCGCTCCTCTCACAAGCCATTAAACGCCTCGTGAAGAGCATTACGGCTGGTGGTGGTGCCCATGAAGGAGTAGGCAGTATGCTTCCCAAGGCAGGCTTCTCTCACGACGATCCAGACGGCTCGTGAAGATCCAAACGGGTCGTGGTGGTGGCTGTGAAGGGGAGGCAGAATCCCCCAAGCAACTGGTCAACAACCACAGTTGCCACTACGGCCCGTGATGTCCTTGACGGCTCGTATGGTCCTCCATCTGGAAGTTTGCGTCACTTGTAAGCCAGGGCCAGTTGGGTCTTTTCCTAATTATTTTATCTTGATACTATATTGTTTTGCCCTTACCTAGAACCCCTATATAAGTGATTTGAACCCCAAAAATTACCCATTCAAGTCATTCTCTTAAATTTACCAAAGAAGATCAAGTTCTTCTTCTCCAAAATATTTCTCTCTCTAGAAACTTGAAGAAGAAGGGTTCTACCTAGGGTTTCAAGTAAAGTCTCCAATTCCACAATTGAAGGCAAGCTTTTGGAGTTGAGGTATGATAGTTTTCATCCATGGATTCCTTCCATTCATGGAGTTCCCAAATTCTGCTATTTTCAAAGTTAGAAATCCCCAATTGAGTTAGGGTTTTTCATCTATGTTATGGATTCCTTAAATTATTGATTTAATTGATTGATATATTATATATGATGCATGAATTGAGTTAATCTAATTATTTTATGATGATTCCCATGAACCCATGTAATCCCCATGTTTTCAAAGTTATGATCATATGATGTGGGTTTTGGATTATGAAAGAGAAATTTATGAAATCAAGCATGTTCTTCTGAAATTTATGTAAATTTTTTAAGGATTCTTTGAGAGTGAAGTATCAATGATGATGTTGTTGTTGTGTTGTTGAAAGGATTTCTCATATACACATGAAAGTATGATTGTGAAAGGTTTTCTCACAGAGTAAAGATTCTAAGGTTGAAAGGTCTTCTCACCTAAATTAATCAAAGTTAAGGAGCTATCCTAATGAAACCTAGCTTGGATTGGTTATTGAATGATACCTTTCCATGGATGACTTATGACCTAGCTTGGATTGTCAAGATGATGTGTCCTTCCATGGATAATAAGAACAAGTAAGAAAATGACTATTTCGTGGGATTTATGCTTAGCACCGAGAGGATATTGAGATGGAAGCTCTCCCGTTAATAGAGGTCGGATTTCTAGAAGCAATCTCCTTATCCCTTACCTATTTGCCCCCATAGGATGATTGTCTAGATAATAGCTAAAAGTTCATGGTCCTTACCTTGGCAAGTAGGACAACCATTTTCGGTGTGGGAGACACCAGGGGATCATATTATAGCTCACATGGTCTCTATGTCCATTAAGGCTACTTCCCACAGTAATAATGAACTAAGGTTACTTCAAGAAGTATCTCACAAGTGTTCAAAAAACTTAAAGATGTTAGCTTGCATTGACCATGTTTTACGACTCATGTTTTCTAACCCTTTTATATCATGTTTTAGCTTGGTCATTGCATGTCATGGAAACGTCCCCTATTAGCATGAATTAAATATTTTATGCATGGCTATCATACTTGGTACATATTTTGTACTAACGCATACTCTTTCCTACATTTCACCAAATGTAGGGTCCGATAGTTAGGGTTCTCAGTTTCGTGGCAAGAGGTTGACTTGAGAGATTCCGAGCTTTGGTGAGTCATCAGGCTTCAAGGATGGATTTTCATTATTTTAAGTTTTCTTTCTTACTTTCAGTTTTGGACATGCTGTATGGGCTAGGCCCAATTTCATTCTTATGTACTAGATGGCTAATGAGACAAGTGTTTAGACTTCCGCTTTGCTTTTATAAAACTTTTGGAACGTGAAATGTTCTTCTTTATCTCTTTTGTTCTATTTTTTATGTTATGAATGCTAAGTGGCTTGTATGGGGCCTCTCGGGGTCATATACGCCATGTTACGCCTAGAGAATACCTTGGGTCATGACATATTCAAACTATTTAAAATGTAGTCACAAATAGCTATTTCTTCTCGCCATTTCTTTACCTCAAATCTCTCCATTTTTTCCTTCCATGCTTCAAGTTATTATCTAAGCGTGGAAGCCCTCCCATTGAATGGTCAATAACATCCTTCTGATCTCTTCTTTGTATCATCATGACTTGTGAAGCATGGGGTATAGGTCTATCATAAACTGTGCTAAATGTGTTTGTATCAAAAGTGCTACAACAATTAAAGGTTAATAAAAAGTGCTTCAACAATTGAATATTTATGAAAAGTGCATCGACAAATTGAAAATTCGAGAAAAATTCTTCAATAATAGAAGATTGAACATAAATGCTTCAACAACTTAAGGTTGATGAGAAGTGCATCAACAATTTAAAGTTGAAGAGAAGTGCTCCAACACAAATAAGAAACTGAAAGATTGGAAAGAAGTACTCTAATACTGTAACACCCCGGAACTTAGTAGGCTAAGCGAGGGCTAAGTGTGTGGGGGTAACATGTCATGGAAGAAGGCAAGGGCCTATGATACCTAGGAAATTGTGGGGGGGAAACATTTCCTCCCCAAGCCAAGGTGGTGAGGGGAAGTGTGGTCGCCCAAGTGACTTGGTGATTCACCAAGTGCACTTAGGGTCACCTAGTGGACTGTCCCCATGGCCAAGGTACTGGAAAATTGGGCGAGCCAAGTCGGGGATCGCCGATCCAGTTGGCGCATCGCCAAGAGCTCCTCCCCATCACCTAGTGGACTGCCTCTTTTGGTTGAGCTACTGTAAATTTAGGCGAGCCAACGGTCCCTTTAGCGAGTCGCCAAGTGCCCTTGGCGAGCTTCAGCGTGAAAAGCTACAGGGTTTTTGAGTTAGGGTCTTTAATGTCTTTTCATAGTTTTCTTAATGCAATACTTCATCGTTTTTCTCCTAACCTATAAAATTATATAAGCATTTTATTCCAAAATTTTCCCCAAATTAAGTCATTCTCTCAAATCCCAAAAGAAAAACCCAAAACTTCTCTCAAATATCCTCTCTCTAGAAGTTGGAAGAAGAAGAAGAAATTGGAGCTAGGTCAAGAGCAAGTCTCCCAATCTCCAAGCTTTTGAGGGCATTGTAACCAAGGTATGATAGCTCTTCATCCATGGATATCTTCCATCCATGGAGTCCCCTAGAATTCCCCCAATTTGATGAAGAATTCTCCAATTCTAGCTAGGGTTTCTTCAACTGTTGTGGGTTATGATGATTGTTGATCCAATTGAGTTGATTGTGATTGTTTATGATTGAATTAGTAGAATTACATGTTATTAGAGTGAAATTACATGTACCCATGCCGATTCCATGTTTCTAACCTAGAATTGATGAAATTGGGTTTTAAGCCTTGAAGGGAAACTTCATGGGTTTAGATATCTCTTGATAGGGGTGATGAATTATGACTAGAATTTCTTAGATTAAAGTATACATGATGACTATAATGCTAATTGCTTGAGAGTAGAGCATAGATGATGATCATGAGATGTGATGCTTTGAGAGTAAAGCCTAGACTATGAATTATTGATTGTTGATGTTGTAGTATGGACGAGATAATTCCTACAATGAAATTCTAAGCATGATTATATGAATGTGAAAGGTTTACTCACATGAATGATTCTAGGTTGAAAGGATTGCTCATCTAAAATGAATCTAGACTAAAATGCTAAATGAATGATGAGGCTAGAGGTGACAACCCTTGAACTCCATATGAAAGGATATGAGGTGATTCTCATACTCCTTAGAATTGAACAAGAGGTGAGTCCCCACGTTCCTATTATGATGAATGGACATGGAGGCGAGTACCCATGCTTCTTATGAAATGATGTGGAGGCGAGTAACCGTGTCATATGATGAGGTTGCGGAGGCGAGTACCCGCAATCTAAAAGTAAGTAAGGCAAGAGGCGAATACCCACTAGCCTTTGTAAGTTAGGCAAAGAGGCGAATCCCCATGTCTTTAAAAGTAAGTATGAACTCGGTGAACTATTTTATGAAGAATGAATAGCTTGGATTGTTGCTTGAGGTACCTTCCATGAGGTAAGTTAACTAAGAGGTGATGACCCAAGTCTTGACTAAGAATGAGTATGGTTGCTTAAGAGGTATTCCTTTCTTATTATGATATTGACGTATGTGCATGATTATGCTTATGGTTTATATTGACTAACCATGATGTTTATGTTGTTATGTTGTTATGCTAGCTATCATATTTAGTACTTAATTGTACTAACGCATACTTTGTCTACATTCTTATCAAATCTAGGATCCGGCGACTTAGATTCTCACACACGTGGCTAGCTTCGTTGTTGATCAAGGAAGTGAAGATTTGGTGAGTCCTCATTGTATTCGAGGATGTGATCACCCTTTTCTATCATGTTGTTCCTTTATGTTTTGGACTATTATATGGGTTGCGTCCCAAGACTTCATTCATGTTGTTCTAGATGGTTTGAGACTATGGTATTAGACTTCCGCTCGTTTTTGTAAAAGACTTTGATTGTATTGAAAAGTTTTAATTTTGGCTCATTTCTATTACTTTATGTTATGATATGCTAAGTGGCTTATATAAGGTCTCTCGGGGTCTCATACGTCTTGTTACATCTAAGGGGTACCCCTGAGTCGTGACAAATACAATGACAATGATAAGAAAAAAATCAAACATATATGGTCCTCTGAAATGAACTTCAAGATGAAGCAACTTGAAGTTTTAAACTGAACTTTGAAACACACTATCCTAAAATTTCAGGAAGCTGATAAAAACAAGAATCAATATTCAACCGCATAATAATTTATTTATTTATTGGCTAAAGACTTAAAAAAAATCAATAAAAACTTAAACAAGGATCCTATAAGAGACCCATTTCCACACCCTATATTACTATAAGTGGGAAGAGCTTAATCCCAAATTTGATTTACCGTTTTAACCCTACAGTATTAGTTAAATATTAATTTATTAAAAATTAAATTTGCTGATAATATCAGCCCTAATTTAATTCTGCAGAAACGTATAGTTGCTGCTCAACCTCCCTCGATCACTCTAACAGATGTATAGTTGTTGCTCAATCTCCCTCGATCACTGTAACAGCCCTTCTCCAACGCTCAACTTCCATTGCTTTAATTATCCTCTCTTCCAAAATCTTCTTAGATACTTCACTCATCTATATAAATGTCTCCAACAACATGTCATTGTCCATTAATCTGTTTCTCTTTTCTGTGCCTCAATCAAATACATCATTGTCAGGTAAATTTTTTGGCTGCTCTGTTTTTCCTATCATTGATAGATGTTATTTTGTCATGGGCAGCAGAACTTGAAAAAAGAAATTAAAGTAAAAGTCTCTTATTGATTTTGTTGAGGAGTTGATTTTAATTTGTGAAGTTCATCATAGTTTCTTGAGCAATGATACAGCGAATTCTTCTCTGTTATATCATTATTTGTGCACTGTTGTAGTTTTATCGTTTTAGTGAAAGTATGCATACTGCTCAAGTAGAAAGTTTTATCCAGAATGGGATGAACAATCTGTGATGAAAAACATATATTAGAGTTTATGCAGTCTTCAGCTCCGTTGTATCTTCTCGACTGTTTTTTTTTTTACTTTTTATCATTAACTTCCGTTAAATGTTGTTTTCTGGTTTTTTCACACTGCAGGTGTTTTACTTTGATGTAGGGGAGAATAGGTGAGGGCTCTTTATTAAGGTTAATCTACTTTCCTGACCTTGATGATTTATTTTTGCTCTGTTTTAATGCTAATCGAAAATATATTTACACCCTTAGTTTCTTGAAATTAGGATCACCTCAATTAAAGTATTGGTTGTAGTTGTCAATTGTTTCTTAGAGGATCGTCCAAAGGTTTTCTTGATATAGCTTTTTAGTTTTGATGGAAATTGTCTTATGTTTTGAATCTATATCGAGGTTTGACTATATACAGTTCACTAGAGGGAATTGTCTCCTTGATAGCTTCTTTCCAGCAGCTTTGATAGCTGAGGCATTTGTGAATAACATATTAGTTAATTTAGGACATGCTGTCTGGTTCTGTTATATTTGAGTTTGATTATGGAATTAGTTTTCTTGTGTGCAAAAAGGGATAACCTTCTGTTAATGGGGTGTCATTTGTCTTGTGGGACTATTATAAGTTGTAAGGGCTGGGATGCTCTCCAAAAGCTCCCTGCTTGGATTCTTTCAAAGTTGGTGAGCGAAAAATCCTAATTCAAGAAGAAAAGGATCAGATTATTTTAGCACAACAATTCTATACCTTACATTAAGAAAGTTTACCCTATCTATGTGCAACCAAAAGATAGCGGTTACGGGTTTTTCTTGTCATAAAAATAAAAAAAAGTCTAATAAACTACAATAATTGTGGAAGATGGTATTCAAAGAATACAAAATCCCGTAATTCGTTTTTATTCTTTGTCCGAATCCAAATAAAGTGGAATGTAGCTACTACTTCACTCCATCAAATGTCAATAATTAGGAACCAAACAAGTTAACTAAAGATAGAGGATTGGTCAGTGGACAAAAATAGTTGCAGCTTTCAAAGACACAATAGTCAACATTTGAATTGTTCTATTTTTAACTCTGTTCACACCAATTAAAATTTAAAGATGTTACTCATATATAAATGTGTTACCAATAAAATGTTGATTAATGAATATTTTTTTCTGTTGAGAAAAAACATAGTTTACGCATAATCAGAATTTGAATTTATGATTTGGATCGCAATTGAGCTTTCAGATTTGATTTGTTACAAGAACAAATTTTAGATTTGGGATTAATCGTATTTAGAAGTTATATACATGGCATGTTCTCTTCGAGTCTGGCAAAAATCCTAATTCAAAAATTAAAGGATCCGATTATTTTAGCACAACAATTCCATACCTTACATTATAAAGTTTTACCCTGTCTATGTGCAACCAAAGTGTAGCGGTTGCGGGTTTTCCTTGTCATAAAAAAAACACTCTAAGAGACTACAATGATTGTGGAAGATGGTATTCAAAGAACACAAAATTCCGTAATTCATTCTTTGTATTTTTCTTGGTGAACTTAAGAGTTTACTAATTGGGGTTACATTGCTTCAAACCTCAGGTTTAGAAGACACAGACACACCTATGCAAACATAATCGATTCTTCATCGACCCATACTCCTCAATGCATTAATGTCAAATTCATGATAATTCTTTGAGTCTCTCAATCCTCTCACATAAATAGTGACATTTAACTCAACATTGTACACACTAAAAACATGAGAAAAAAGAAGAAGACAGACACTCCATGCTCTATTCTATTGTCTCTTTTATTGTTTCTTTATGGTTTAATATTTAAGTTTATTGTTTGTTCATATTGTATTGCATTCTAATGTTTTAATATTATTATTATTAATAATTTACAGTACTTTCATGCTTCATATTTGACGCTTCATATTAAGTTCATGTTGTCGTTCATAATTTACCACATAAATATCCTACATATTATTAGATGGAAATTAAATCTTTTTCACTATACAAGATCATTAATCGCTAATGCACTCATCAGAAGACTAAGTAACACAATGTACACGTCTACTACATCAATAATAATGCAACCATTCATGCCAAGACTACTTTACAAATGTCTCGAGAGAGAAAATGATAAAATTTAGCATGGCTCACACGTGCAGCGCACGTGTCCATGACTAGTAAATAAATAAAAAGGACTATTGTTCCCTTCCAATGAATAAAAGTGAACACTTGTTTGAAAAGGAAATAAACTGATGTCCAACACTATTGAATAACGAAAATTTTAAGAAATAATGGGAGTGGGGGAGAGATAAGCGAACAACAAATGAAATGAAAAAATCATAACAATTATAGAAATTCTATTTGAGAAATTAAGTAATTAAGCATGCTTCAATCTAGAAATGATATTACAAGTGGTATAGTAATATTCCCACTTGATAGTAGGAGTTTTGATCAATCTGAAAGACTACCCAAAATCAGGAGTAAAGTAGCTAAACCATGAATTTATTTGGATCTTCTTATTTAACCGCAACATTTTGGGTGAATACCTCAAAGATAATATATATTTTTTTTTCTAAATTTATTCACTTAACTTAGTTGAGCACTTTCCGGATATTTATGTATCCCTTATTCTAGTATAGTACTTGCGCGATGCGTTAAAAGTGTTAGAAAATAAAAACATAAAAATTATATCTTATAATACTTGACCATATTTTATTTTATTTTATTTTATCAATTGTTACATTTTAAAACTCTTTATCCAAAACAAGAGAAAAGTTCATCCAAATTATTAAATAGAAACATATTATTACTTCTCTTGATCTTAAGTTCTTCCCACTATAACATTCATATTTCTCGTGAATAATATTGGCTTTGCAATTTAAATCCTGCAATGAAAGAAAAATTGTTGGCAAATATAAAAATATCTTAAAATAAGTTAGGAAGTGTTTGGCAATGTTAAAAATAACTTAAAATAAGTTTAAAATGACTTAAATTAAGTCAAAAACCAAAAGTAGGTCTCCCCCTACTTTTTGTTTTTTGACTTAAAAGTCATTTAAGTTTGACTTTTTCTTTTTGACTTAAAAGCTACTTTTTTTAAGTCAATCCAAACGGGCTAGTTTAACTTGTATAAAGAAAACCTTTTTTTAAAATTTTAAACCTTGACTAAAGATGATAAAAAATAATTCCATGAAAATATATTTTTTTTAACATAAAAATGTATGATTTGATTAAGAAATAAGAATGTTGTAGTATGCTCAAAGCCTCTAAAGGATTATATGTATGAATTAAATTATAATATCTGGTTCGCATAAACAGAAACTAGAGGTTATATTTACCAATACTCAAATAATTAGATTGGCAAAAATTAGTAACAACATTTTCTTGTGAAATATTGATATATCTCCTACACAAATTGGATGACTTAAACATCTCCAAATACTTTCCAACATGGTGATGTTTACAAAACCATCAACCTAGCATAACAATCCAACAAAACATATACTAACTTTCAATGGCAATCAAGTTACCGTTAAAGAGTTACTCCCTCCGTCTCATTTTATGTGAGGTAGTTTGACTAGGCACGAAGTTTAAGAAAAAAAGGAAGACTTTTAAAACTTGTGACCCAAAATGAATGATAGAAATCTGTTTGGCTGTAAATCATTTCATTAAGGGTAAAATAGACATTTTATAGTTAAATTGTTACTTAATATAGAAATGTGTCATTCTTTTTGGAACTGACTGAAAAGGAAAGTAAGTCACATAAATTATGACAAAGGGAATACTATTTTATTTTATTTTGTAGGACTTATAGATATTTGTAACAGAATGCATACATCTCAGGCGACACATAAATTGAAACAAAAAAAACTCAACTTCACAAACACATTCCTAACTTTTGATTTGTATAAAAACTAACATGTCGCATAGAAAATTTCTTAACAAAAGGAGTCAAGTAATTAATAATTAAAGTTATTTTTTTGTGCAAGCTGATTACAATCATGATTCCTAAAAAGCATAAATAAAAATACGATATCAATTACTCCAGTTGCATACCTAAATATAGATAGATGTCATAAAATAAACACTTGGTGAACGCAATCACAGAGTAAATAGAAAACAATTATAAAATAAAATAAACAATTCAAATAAGTCAATACTCAAAGTTTAGTTGATATATAATCATACTATAACTTACACGAAGCTGAACAATTCATGTAAAATTATTATGTCATTATGTGTTAGTGAAAAATTACAATATAACAAAAATACAAGATTACAATTGAAAATAAAATGAAGAAATAAAAAATATCTTCAAGCTGAGGCGCAGATATCTCGCTCTCTTTAAGGAGATTCAAGTCCACTGCAGCAAATATTTTTCACCGGTCTAGCAGTAGTCCTTTTGACTTGTCCCCTCCGAGATACAACAGTCTAATCACAAAATATAACTCAACAACTCTAGAGAAGAGTTGAGTCCAAAGCTCCACAAAAAGAACACCTCCCTTCAACTAATAAGAACACTCTTTTTGACAAACTTTATGCATTCTATATTTTCTTGTGTATATAAAATGAAATGAAGACCACCACTATTAATAGTTGGGATGTCTTCCTAGCAATGAATAGGAAGATAATGGAATTGTAAATAGTGAAAATAAATGGCCTAAAGGCTACATATGTTACAAGGTATAATGGAGGAATAAAGAGTGAAATAATGGTGAGAACAACAAATGCACCAACGTGCAAATGAATTCAACGGACAAATGGCACTACTCAAGAATATTTCTCACAACGTTTTCTTGCCACATTTATCACCTATGAAATCAGCCAATAAAGTCAAAGTAATTGACATTACTTGACTACTAATTAAATGACCATTGCAAGAGAAATTAGGCAGTACTAAGACACAAACAAAAATGAGCTACTTTAATATATTAAAATGCTCAATAACCAACAATCCCCCACTCATTTTAATATTAACAAAGAGAGTCTATCAGTTGAAGGAAGACTACTATGCATAATAAAGGTGTGCCCTGCCTTGTACCTCCACTTAGTGAAATAGTAATTTTTACTCCAGAGTCGTAGTGGTCTCAGACTTGAACTATGACTGCTTAAGGAAACTAAAATATCACCGTCCACACATAATAATCAAGATGTTGACATGAGCTTTAAAATCCAGCACATTACGGCCTTGTGATATCCTGGTTTTAGGAGTGCTTTTAAGAATAAGCCCAATTATCATAGGAAGTGACCTACTTCCACACTCACATAGGAGAAATCTGTCGAGAGTGTTCCTGTAAGTTTAACACTCCATCCATACGGGCTACAGATATTCATTAAGAGTTTTATCAACTCAACCTTCACAAAGTACTACAGGAAACAATGCATTCACATCATAGGGAGGAAATAAAAAAATAGTGCATTTTTTTCACAACATCATATGATTAGTTTTTCCCTTTGAACCTGGTTATAGGATCTCTAGTCCCCGGGTTGGATTTCCTCATATATGACTCAAGGATTTATAGGCTTCAATCACAACCCCCTCGATGTGCTCCAGACCTTTTCTCTTGTTAAGGCCATAGTAAGAGGATCTACAAGATTATCACAAGATTACACATAATCAACATTAATGGTACCACTTATCAAATACGATCTTACATTACTGTGTTTCCTCCTTATAGGTCTGATTTACCGTTGTAATAACGATTTTGAACTCTACCAATCACAGTGGTTCTATCACAATGAATTAAAATAAGAGGAATTGGTTTTTCAAAATAAGGTATTTGAAATAATAAATCTCTTAACCAATTCTCTTCCTCACTAGCTGAAGCTAAAGAAATTAGTTCAGCCTCCATGGTAGATTTAACAATTATAGTTCGCTTTTTTTATCTCCAACAAATAGCACCACCACCCAAAGTAAAGACATAATCAGTGGTACGACAATCACATGATAAAGTGTTCAAATCTGCATCAGAAAAGCCTTCAAGTACAGCAAGATATTTTTTACAAAACAAACCACAATTTTTTTGTGCCCGTTAAATATCTCAGAACTCTTGTTATAGCATGTCAATATTCATTACTTGTCTTTCTTGTAAACCTGCCAAGTACTCCTAGTGCATATGCAATATCAGGCCTAGTGCAATCAGTCACATATCTCAAACTTCCAATTATGCTAGCATATTCCTTTTGATTTTTTAAATCATTTTCACTTTCAATAGGAAATAAGTGAACACTTCAATCAAAAGGAGTTACAACATGCTTGCAATCATGAAAGTTATATTTTTTCAAAATTTTCTCAACATACTGTGACTGGTCAAGAAAAATTTCATCACATGTTCTTGTTATTTTTATTTCAAGAATAAAATTTGTCTCCCCAAGATCTTTCATATCAAAATGGCTTCTAAGAATATTTTTAATTTCATCAATAACATTCATGTTAGAGTCAGAGTTCATTAAATCCTCAAAATATAGGCAAATAAGAACATGTGAATTCTTTCAAGACTTATGATATATGCACTTATCAAACTCTTTTGTTTTAAACCCATTTTCAATCATGCAGGAATCAAACTTTTCATGTCATTGCTTTGGTGCCTGTTTCAAGCCATATAGGGATTTAGTAAGTTTACACACTTTACTTTCTTGGCCTACTTCAACAAAACACTCGGGTTAATCCATATAAATTTCCTCATTTAGGTCTCCATTTAAAAAAAATAGTTTTTACATTCATTTGATGAATTTGCAAATCAAAAATTACAGTCATAGCAATTAAAAGTCTTATAGATGTAATTCTTGTTACCGAGAAAAAGTATCAAAAAATTATAGGCCTTCTAGTTGTTTAAAACCTTTTGCAACTAGTCTACCCTTATATTTATCAATAGATCCATCCAGTTTTAACTTTTTTTCGTAAGACCCATTTGCAAACAATAGTTTTACAATCCGGTGATAAATCAACTAACTTCCAAGTTTTATTAGAAATTAGTGGTTCTATTTCATAATTGCAGCCTCTTTCCAAAAAAAAGAATCATGTGAAGATAATGTTTCTTTCAAAGTGAGAGGGTCATCTCCAACATTAAACACATAAAAATCAGGATCAAAATCTTTTTCTACTCTAGCTCTTTTACTTCGTCTTAACTCAAAATCATCAATTTCTTTATTTTTTAAAAGTAGAAGTAGAAGAACTAGGTACTGACAAAATATTTTGTTCAATCCTTTGACCCCTACTATTTCTAGAATCAAAAGGAAATTTATTCTCATGAAAAATAGCATCACCTGATTCGATTATAACATTATCTTCAAGATTAAAAAAACTATAGGTTGTACTATTTGAAGCATAACCAAGAAAAGCACAAGTAGTAACTTTCTTACCCAATTTTGTAATCTTAGGATCCATTAGCCTCACAAAGGCTAGACAACCCCAAACTCTTAGCTATATCAAACTTGGCTTGTGACCTTTCCACATTTCAAAAGGTGTCAATTTAGACTTTTTATGAGGCACACGATTCAACACATAACAAGTAGTCAAAATAACTTCATCCCATAAATTTAAAGGTGTATGTAACTCAATAAGCATGGCATTAGTCAATTCAATCAAAGTTCTATTTTTTCTTTCCGCTACACCATTAGATGAATGAGAATAAGGATGTAACACCCCGAATTCGAGAAAGACAAAAAAGTGTAGATTTTCAGAAGGTGTAGGTGCCACCGACAGAAGCCACCTACGGACCGTAGGTGTGGTCTGTGGTTGGTCACCTCAGCACCTCCCAAAAATTTTCCAGAAGATCCAGAACCACGACGGGAGCGTAGGTGGGAGCACGGTCTGTGGTTCAAGATCCCAGTCCCCACTCGCTGAATCCAGACGACGGACTGACAGGACGGACCGTCGGTCAGGGTCCGTAGGTCGGCAGTCGACTTTCATCTTAGGGATAGTTAGGTCTTTTCCTAATTATTTTATCCTTAAACTACGTCGTTTTAGTCAGTTTTAGCCTAATATTCTAGTCAAATTATTACCCTCAGCGACTAGTCACCAAAATTCACCAGAACTTAGAGCGAAAAAGAGGAGAAAGAGTCGACCAACCCCTCAAGAACAAGTAGGAGATTCTCTTCAGTTCAGCCCCGAAATTCAAAGGATTTCTCCGTAAATTTCATCACCAGGTATGTGGAATTTCACTAGTGGGTACCTTTCATCCACTAAGTCTCTAGAACTCAGTCAGATTCTTGATTGTCTATATCTTGCTTAGACCTAGGGTTTCAAAAACCTTGGAGAATTATTGTGATTTAGCTATTATAGTGTTCTTAATCAGATTATCATGTTTTCATGAAATTGTGGCTTAGTTCCTTGCATGAAACTCAGAACCCTAGTTGTGTAGATTCTCTTAGTTCACGAATTACACTTGCTAGGTCGGTTAAACAGATATATGCATGCTCCAGTTTCGAATATTTCATTGTCAGTATTTAAATGTTGCATTCCCAGATTTGCATGTCAGAACATTGAGCTATCCAGTATTTCAGTTATATTGTTTATACACATTTCCAGTTGGAAGTAGGCTTAGCACCGAGTTCGACTAGGGTTCAGCGTACCCTCATAGTCCTAGAACTATGTGCCCCCGTAGGTTTATAAGTCCCCTCTATAGGCATCAGAATTAGTGATCACGCCAATCATGCATTTATACCCCTAGCAAGGTATATTGGGTCCTCTCGATGGGGCGTATACATTAGACTCCGCGTTTAGCTCACGCAGTTTTATATCGGTTAATAGTAGCTCCCACAGTCAGACTATAGTGCATTTGATCAGGTTTTCATTTTATACTTCAGTATTCAGTTTTAGCATGTTATGTTCATGATTAGTACTTGGTCATTGCATTTAGCTCAGTTTTCAGTTATATTCAGCATTTATCTTCTATTCAGATTATATCATTGTCCAGTTATGCTTTGTTCAGCTTATATGTTTGTTCAGCTATTATCTATATCCTGCATGCTCAGTACCTTCCATGTACTGACGCATACTCTGTGCTACATCCTTTCATGATGTAGGTTCAGGTACTCAGCATCCAAATCACACATAGATCGGTTCCCGATTTATTTCAACAGCTTTAGTTGTGAGTCCTCATACTTCGAGGAAAATAGACATGTTTTTCATATTCAGTCTTCTATTTCAGTTTTCAGCTTTTTCTAGAGTTAGCTGGGGGCATGTCCCAGCAACTTAGTCAGTAGAGGCTTTTCAGACATAGTATTAGATTTAGCTTTAGCTTTTGAGTGATTGTTCAGTATTACTAAACACTAGTACATTTTATGTATTTAGATAAGTTTTAGGTATTCCCCACTTTCAGTTAATTATTGTTTTAAGCTTCCGCATAGCATACATTTATTCAGTTGTTCTTAGTATGCTTGATATGCCAGCTTCAGGGTTAGCTTGGGGTCACTCGTGATCCTAGGTCCCGTATCACGTCAAGGGTGTAGCCTCGGAGCGTGACAACTTGGTATCAGACCATTAGGTTCAAGAGTCCTAGGATGTCTGAGAGCCACACTAATTAGAGTCTCTTTCATGGGTGTGAAGTGCACCACATATAATGAGAGGGAGGATACAAAGTGTTTTAGGAAAAAACTTCACTTTCTTGATATTCTTATCGTGTGTGGGTATGATCTTCTTTTTAATTCATCGTTATACATTTCAGATCGTGCCTCTTCGTAGAGCTTACGAAAGGAATGCTAATGTACGTAATGCTAATGCAGTTCCTCCAATCCCGAACCATGAGGTTACGAATGCAGAATTTTAGAATGCAGTCCAGCTCTTGGCTCAGAGTGTGGCCAATCAGAATAATCAGCATGCTCCAGTTCCGGCAAATGTTGATAGTGGGTCAGCAGCAGCCATGGTTCAAGATTTCGTTTGGATGAATCCGCCTGAGTTTCTAGGGTCGTAGATTGGTGAGGACCCACAGAACTTAATTGATGAGGTCAAGAAAATCTTTGGATTGATGCAAGTGACTGGTAATGATAGGGTAGAGTTATCATCCTACCAGCTTAAGGATTTAGCTCACATCTGGTTCACTCAGTAAAAACAAAACAGGGGTACCGATGCAGCTCTTATAACTTAGGATTGTTTTACTGGAGCTTTCCTAGACAGATTCTTCCTAAGAGAGTTGAGAGAAGCTAAGGCGCAGGAATTTATGAACTTGAAGCAGGATTCTATGTCAATCCAAGAATATGGGTTAAATTCACTCAGCTCACCAGGTATGCTCCACACATGGTTGTCGATCCAAGGGCACAAATGAGTAAGTTTTTGTTTGGGGTATCCGACTTGGTGAAGACAGAGTGCAGGAATGATATGCTGTTAGAGGATATGAATATCTCTAGGCTCATGACTCATGCTTAGTAGGTTTAGGGAGATAAGCTTAGGGAAATAGCTAAGGACAACAAGAAGGCTAGAACAGGGACTTATGAATACTCTCAGAAGATCTCGGGTGGTGGAAACCGCTCACAGTTTCAGCAGAGGTTTACGGCCCCAGCACCTTCATCAGCTAGTGCTCCATCCCCCAGGTTTCGACAGGATAAGAAAGGTAGGGCATCAAGCTCTAAGTCTCAGGGGAGTGCTTAAGGTACAGGACCTTTCCAACTTGTCCAAAGTGTGGTAAGAACCATCCGAGCGAGTGTCTTGCAGGCAAAGAGGGGTACTTTGGGTGTGGTCAGTCTAGCCATAGGTTGAAGGATTGCCCTTCTGCTAGGCAGGGGAAAAGAGGTAACAACAATAAGGCTCAGTCTACAACTCCAGCAACACCAGCAGGTCGCCCAACTCAACAGGGTGTTTCATCTGGTACAGGTGGTGGTCAGCGCCAGAAAAGGTTGTATCATCTTCAGGCTCGCCAGGATCAGGAAGATTCTCTTGATGTGGTCACTGGTACGTTACGAGTCTTTCATTTAGATGTTTATACATTGTTAGATCCAGGGGTTACATTATCTTTTGTAACTCCCTATATAGCAGTAAACTTCGGTGTCAGTCCAAAAACTCTTTCAGAACCCTTGTTAGTTTCTACTCCAGTTGGTGACCCAGTTATAGTTAGACGGGTATACAGAAATTACCCTGTCACAGTCTCTCAGAAAGTCACCTCAGTAGATCTTGTAGAGTTAGAAATGGTAGATTTTGATATCATTCTAGGCATGGATTGGTTACATTCCTATTATGCCTCGGTAGACTGTAGAACTAGGATCGTTCGGTTTCAGTTTCCAAACGAGCCAGTCTTAGAATGGAATGGTAGTAGCTCAGTGCTTATGAGTCTATTTATCTCTTACCTTAAGGCCAGAAAGATAATTTCCAAAGGGTATATATATCATCTTGTTCGGGTTAAGGATTCAAACTTCGAAACCCCAACTCTTTAGTCATTCCCAGTAGTAAATGAGTTTCCAAAAGTGTTTCCATAAGATCTTCATGGAGTTCCTCCCGAAAGGGAAATCGACTTCGGAATAGATCTCCTTCCAGATACCCAGCCCATTTCGATTCCTCCTTACAGAATGGCTCTAGCCGAGCTTAAGGAATTGAAAGAGAAGTTGAAAGACCTTCTAGATAAGGGCTTCATCAGACCTAATATCTCTCTGTGGGGTGCTCCAGTGTTGTTTGTGAAAAAGAAAGATGGTTCTCTCAGAATGTGCATTGACTATCGATGGTTGAACAAAGTCACAATCAAGAATAAGTATCCCATCCCCAGGATTGATGACTTGTTGGACCAACTTCAGGGTGCTAGTTGCTTTTCTAAGATAGACCTCAGATCCGGCTATCATCAGCTCAGAGTCAGAGATAGTGACATTCCGTATACAGCTTTCAGAACTCGGTATGGTCATTATGAATTTGTAGTAATGTCTTTTGGACTAACAAATGCTCCTGAAACTTTCATGGACTTAATGAACAGGGTGTTCAAACAGTAGTTGGACTTGTTTGTTATCGTATTTATTGATGATATCCTCATTTACTCTCTGAGTAAGGAGGAGCATGTGACTCATCTGACAGTTATTCTCCAAACTCTCAAAGATAGCCAACTATTCACTAAGTTCAAGAAATGTGAATTTTGGTTACAGTATGTCATTTTCCTTGGTCTTGTGGTATCCAGCGAAGGGATCCGAGTGGATTCTCATAAAATAGAGGTAGTGAAGCAATGGCCCAGACCTACCTCCCCAATAGATATCAGAAGTTTCTTGGGTTTGGCCGGTTATTATAGGAGATTTGTTGAAGGATTCTCATCCATAGCTTCCCCATTGACCAAGCTGACTCAGAAAAAGGTCAAGTTTCAGTGGTCAGATGAGTGTGAGAAGAGCTTCTCAGAACTGAAGACTAAGTTGACCACAACTCCAGTCTTGACTCTACAAGATGCTTCAGACGGTTATGTAATCTATTGTGATGCATCCAGGGTCGGCCTAGGTTGTGTGTTGATGCAGCGAGGTAAGGTCATAGCTTATGCTTCTAGACAACTTAAGGTTTATGAGAAGAACTACCCGACTCATGACCTCGAGCTTGCACCTGTAGTATTTGCCCTAAAGATTTGGAGACACTACATATATATGGTGTTTATGTTGATGTATTCACAGATCATAAAATCCTCCAGTATGTGTTCACCCAGAAAGAGTTGAATCTTCATCAGAGGAGATGGCTTGAATTCCTCAAAGACTGTGACATGAATGTGATTTACCATCCCGGTAAGGCCAATGTTGTAGTTGATGCTCTTAGTAGGTTGTCCATAGGTAGTGTAGCATATGTTGAGGAAGAAAAGAAAGAGTTAGCCAAAGATATTCACCGGCTTGCTCGCTTAGGAGTTCGCCTTACGGACACGTCAGATGGTGGTGTGATGGTTCAAAATGGGTCAGAATCTTTATTGGTAGTGGAGGTTAAGGAAAACAAGATTGTGATCCTATATTACTTCAGTTGAAAAGGGCAGTTCATCAGCAGAAAGTTCAGGTTTTCTCCTAAGGGGGAGATGGTGTACTTCATTACCAGGGTCGCTTATGTGTTCCTAATGTGGGTGAGTTGAGGCAGCAGATCCTTACAGAAGCTCATAGCTCCAGGTATTCCATTCATCCAGGTGCCACTAAGATGTACCGTGATCTACGGAAAATCTTTTGGTGGAACAACATGAAGAGGGACATAGCAGATTTTGTGGCTAAGTGTTCTAAATGTCAACAGGTTAAGGTAGAACATTAGAAACCAGGAGGTATGACTCAGGAGATTAACATTCCTACATGGAAGTGGGAAGTGATAAATATGGACTTCATTACGGGTTTACCTCGTACTCGCAGACAGCATGACTCCATTTGGGTGATAGTAGACAGTGTCACTAAGTCCGCTCACTTCTTGGCTGTCAAGACTACAGATTCAGCGGAGGACTACGCTAAACTCTACATTCATGAGATAGTCAGGTTGCATGGGGTCCCTTGTCTATCATCTCAGATAGAGGTCCTCAGTTTACCTCTCATTTCTGGAAATCATTTTAGAAAGGTCTTGGTACTCAGGTAGATATCAGTATAGAAATTCATCCACAGATAGATGGTTAGGCAAAACGTACCATTCAGACCTTAGAGGACATGTTGAGAGCTTGCGTGATCAATTTCAAGGGTAGTTAGGATGATCACCTACATCTCATAGAGTTCGCCTATAATAACAGCTTCTATTCCAGCATTCAGATGGCCCCGTATGAGGCACTATACGGGCATAGATGTAGATCTCTGATTGGTTGGTTTGAAGTAGGTGAAGCAGCATTGATTGGGCCTGATTCGGTTCATGAGGTAATGGAAAAAGTTCAGCTCATCAGAGATAGACTTAAGACAGCCCAGAGTCGTCAGAAGTCTTATGCAGATGTGAGGAGAAGGGACTTAGAGTTTGAAATCGATGATTGGTTTTCCTGAAGGAGTCATCTATGAAGGGGGTGATAAGATTTGGCAAGAAAGGGAAGCTCAGTCCTAGATATGTAGGTCCTTACAGAATCCTGAAAAGGGTTGGTAAGGTGGCTTATGAGTTAGAGTTGCCAGCAGAACTAGCAGCAGTTCACCCAATCTTTCACATTTCCATGTTGAAAAAGTGTGTGGGTGATCCAACATCGATAGTACCATTAGAGAGTGTGGCTGTGAAGGATAGCCTCACCTATGAAGAGGTGTCAGTTGAAATTCTTAACCGTTAGGTTCGTAGGTTGAGGAATAAGGAAATCGCTTCAGTAAAGGTTTTGTGGAGGAGCCAGTCAGTAGAGGGAGCTACTTGGGAACCAGAAGCAGCCATGATGGCCAAGTATCCTCATCTCTTTCCTTCTGATTTTGTTTCATCTTGAGGTAATAGTTCTTCTCCAGTCTCTTAGTGTACGCTTGCGTAAATTCAGTCTCAGTATCTTGTTCCTTCAGTTGTTCTTGCATTTCAGTATATTTTCATGATTCTTGTAACTCAATTCAGTTAGATTTTCAGTTCTAGTACTTACTGGTAGGGATTGCAGCTCCTTCCCTCCATACTCAGCTAGTTTAGACTTTATTCGAGGATGAATGTTCCTAAGGGGGGATAATGTAACACCCTGGATTCGAGAAAGACAAAAAAATATAGATTTTCAGAAGTTGCAGGTGCCACCGACGGAATCCACCTACGGACTGTAGGTTGAACCACGGACCGTAGGTGTGGTCCGTGGTTGGTCACCTCAGCACCTCCCAGAAATTTTCTAGAAGATCCAGAACCACGACGGGACTTACGGACTGTAGGTGGGACCACGGTCCATAGTCCAGGTCCTTGGTACAAGGTCAGAGTCCTCCCTCTCTGATGCCAGATGAGGGACTGACAGGACGGACCGTCGGTCATACCACGGTTCGTCGGTTAGGGTCCGTAGGTCGGCAGTCGACTTTCAGCTTAGGGGTAGTTGAGTTTTTTCCTAATTATTTTATCCCTAAACTACGTCGTTTTGGTCAGTTTTAGCCTAATATTCTAGTCAGATATTACCATAAGCGACTATTCACCAAAACTTAGAGTGAAAAAGAAGAGAAAGAGTCGACCAACCCCTCAAGAACAAGCAGGATATTCTCTTCAGTTCAGCCCCAAAATCTAAAGGATTTCTCCGTAAATTTCATCACCAGGTATGTGGGATTTCACTAGTGGGTTCCTTTCATCCACTAAGTCCCTAGAACTCAGTCAGAGTCTTGATTCGCTATATCTTGCTGAGACCTAGGGTTTCGAAAACCTTGAAGAATTGTTGTGATTTAGCTGTTATAGTGTTCTTAATCAGATTATCATGTTTTCGTGAAATCGTGGCTTAGTTCCTTGCATGAAACTCAGAACCCTAGTTGTGTAGATTCTCTTAGTTCACGAATTACACTTGCTAGGTCAGTTAGACAGATATACATGCTCCAGTTTTGAATATTTCATTGTCAGTATTTAAATGTTGCATTCCCAGATTTGCATGTCAAAACATTGAGCTATCCAGTATTTCATTTATGTTGTTTATTCACATTTTCAGTTAGGAGTAGGCTTAGCACCGAGTTGGACTAGGGTTCAGCGTACCCTCATAGTCCCAAAACTACGTGCCCCCGTAGGTTTATAAGTCCTATATGTGGGCATTGGAATTAGTGATCACGCCAGTCATGCCTTTATACCCCTGGCAAGGTATATTGGGTCCTCTCGATGGGGTGTATACATCGAACTCCGCGTTTAGCTCATGTGATTTTATGTCGGTTAATAGTAGCTCCCACAGTCAGACTCTAGTGCATTTGACCAGGTTTTCAGCTTATACTTCAGTATTCAGTTTCAGCATGTTATGTTCATGATTAGTACTTGGTCATTGCATTTAGCTTAGTTTTCAGTTATATTCAACATTTATCTTCTGTTCATATTATATCATTGCCCAGTTATGCTTTGTTCAGCTTATATGTTTGTTCAGCTATTATCTATATACTGCATGCTCAGTACCTTCCAAGTACTGACGCATACTCTGCACTACATCCTTTCATGATGTAGGTTCAGGTACTCAGCATCCAGATCACGCATAGATCGGTTTCCGATCCATTTTAGAAGCTTCAGTGGTGAGTCCTCATACTTTGAGGATAATAGACATGTTTTTCATATTCAGTCTTCTATTTTAGTTTTAAATTTTTTCTAGAGTTAGCTGGGCGTAACACCCCGAACTCGAGATAGAGGGCATAGCATGTTAGAACTCCAAGGTACCACCTCACAGGGACTAACCACGGCTCGTGGGTGAAACCACGCCCCGTTGGTGGCCCCGTAGATGGACACCGTGAAAACTTCCTAAGGCAGAACCAATCCAGGACCCACACCCCGTGGATGGGTCCACGACCCTTGGTTGGATGTGTCGTGGGTGGCCATGAAAGTCTCAGAACCAAACCACTCTTGACCAGGACAGATAGTAGGTCCATCCACGGCCCGTCAACGTGGTCTTGTTGTTGGTTACTGGACGACTAGTTTGGGGACACAAGGGTCCTTTTCGATTTTAATTAAACTTAAGTGGTGTAGTTTTACCCTAGCCTAGACTACCTATATAAGTAATTTTGACCCCTAAATTAAGTCATTCAAGTCATTCTCTCAAATTCACCAAAAGAATTGGGTCCCTCTCCCAAATAATTCTCTCTCTAGAAATTTGAAGAAGAAGAAGAGGGTTCAAGCTAGGACAAGTCAAGTCTCCAATCTTCCAAGCTTTGTGGGCTTTGTAATCTAGGTATGATGGATTTTTATCCATGGGATCCTTCATCCCATGGATTCCCCTAGAATTTCTCCAATTTGATGAAGAATTCCCCAATTCTAGTTAGGATTTCTTCCAATATTGTGGGTTATGATGAATGTTGATCCAATTGATTAGATTATGATTTTTTATGATTGAATTGATAGAATTACATGTTTTAGAATGAATTTACATGTACCCATGTCTAGCCCATGTCTAGAAAGATAAAATTGATGAAAGTGGGTTTTAAGCCATGAAAAGAGAAATTGGGGATTTAGAGGTAATCTTCTAGGATTGATGAAATACATTGTAGATTGCTTGAGAGTAGAGCATGTAGACGTGAATTGAACTAGATTAAAGTATACATGATGAATTATGATTGGTAGTGCTTGAGATTGAGTCTATGTGAGGATATATGATTAGAATTGCTTGAGAGTGAAGCATATAAACATAGATTGTTGAGAGTAAAGCTTATAGGATGATTTATGATTAGTATTGATTTGAGATTGAAGCTTATGAGATTATTATGATGTTGAATTGCTTTGAGAGTGAAGCATATAGAATGACTATGAGATATAGTGCTTTGAGAGTAAAGCTTATGTTATGAATTGTTGTCTATTGATGTAGTTATTGTGGAAGAGATAGTTCCACATGAATTGCTTATGTTATGAATGTGAAAGCCTTTCTCACATTGAATGGTTCTAGGTTTAAAGGATTGCTCACCTAAAATGAATCTAGACTAAAGACTAAAATTGATGAGGCAAGTGGTGATCAGCCATGACCTCTAGATGAGTAGGATATGAGGTGATTTCCCATATTACTTAAAGAAGAGTAATAGGCGACTACCCTTATTCCCTAATGTGGACATGGATGCAAGTACCCATGATCCTTATGAAAGATGTGGAGGTGAATACCCGTAGCTTATAATGAAATGATATGGAGGCGAATACCCGCATCTTATAATGAAATGATGTGGAGAAAAATACCCGTGTCATGTGATGATTGGGCATGGAGGCGAATACCTATGATCCCAATAAGATGGACATGGAGGCGAATACCCGTGACCATTTAAGTAAAGCAAGAGGAGACTACCCATTAACCTATAAGTAAGGCAAGAGGCGACTATCCATTAGCCTTTAAGTAAGGCAAGAGGCGACTACCCCTGAGCCTTTATGAGAAGGCAAGGAGGTGATTTCCTCATGTCTATAAAAGATAAGCTAAAGATGAGAATGATAGATGATGAGCTTGTAATGTGGCCCAAGGTGGCCTACTATGATGAGAGAGACTAGTGGAGGACTACCCATGTCTTGGTTAAGTATGCTTTGAGATTACTTCAAGGAAGTATCATAAGTATGTTTTAATATGAGATTTACTTGTATGATGAATGACTAGTTTGGATTGTTGCTAGAGTTGCCTTCTATGATATGTATGACTATAGGTGGATGACCCAAGTCATGACTAAGGATAAGTTGAGGTCATTTCAAGAAGTGCTCCTCCCATGTCTAGATGTTATGATGATTTATGTGCATTGATTATGCTTATGATTATTATTGTCTTAACTCTTTATGACTTGTGTTGTTATCTCTTTCGATTATGATATATGTCTTATGTTGACTAATGCTTATGTTGATGATTTATGCTAGCTATCATATTTAGTACATCTTTGTACTACCGCATACTCTTGCCTACATTCTTATCAAATGTAGGGTCTGGCGATATTGACTCTCATCCCGTGGCTAGGATCTTAGTAGAAGTAAGGATCGAAGATTTGGCGAGTCCTCATAGCATTCGAGGATTTGATCACCACTTTCCCTTATGTCTTTATTTTATGTTTTGGACTATTGTATGGGCTGTGTCCCAAGGATATTCTATTGTTCATGTTTAGATGGTTTGAGACAATTGTATTAGACTTCCACTCGTTTTATAAAAGACTTTGATTGTATTGGAAAAATATTTTAAATTTCCGCACCAATTTCTATTACTTTATGTTATGATATGCTAAGGGGCTTGTATGAGGCCTCTCGGGGTCTTGTACGCCTTGTTACATCTAGGGGGTACCCCTGGGTCGTGACACTAGGGGCATGTCCCAACAACTTTAGTCAGTAGAGGCTTTTCAGACATAGTATTAGATTCAGCTTTAGCTTTTGAGTGATTGTTCAGTATCACTAAACTAAACTCGTAGTACATTTTATATATTCAGATCTGTTTTGGGTATTCCCCACTTTCAGTTAATTATTGTTTTCAGCTTTCGCATAGTATACCTTTATTCAGTTGTTCTTAGTATGTTTGATATGCCAGCTTCAGGGTTAGCTTGGGGTCACTCGTGATCCTAGGTCATGTGTCACGTCAAGGGGGTAGCATCGGGGCGTGACAAAGGAGGAGTAGTTTCATGAATTATTCTCAATGATCTAACAAAAGAATTAAACTCATTTGACTCATAAACAGGTAGTAGACCCCTAAACGAATCGTTTAGGGTCCCGTGAAGGGTTCATGGTCCATTTTGGGTTCGTAGACTTGTCAGGTAATCCGCTTTAACCTTTTTAAAGTCTGAGGTGTTACAATATCTCCCCCTTGGGAATAATCGTCCTCGAATGGAACTCAAGCTAACTGAAAAGATTAAAAGAGAAACTAACAACCTAAAATGAATGCAATTCATCAATAATGCACATATCCGAGTAGATAAAATGATTCGAAGCTAAAACATACTCAAACATCATTCATAAAATATATATGCATGCATACGGAAACATGAGAATGATTAAGACAGATGAAATCAAAAGAATGAACCAGGAGGAGTTAAATACCTCAAGCTAGAATAGGATGGGAGGGAAAAATATTAGGATATCGGGACATCATATCAGCCTCACCCTCCTGAGTAGCACCCTCAACTATTTGATTCCTCCACAACACCTTTACGGGTACAACTTTCTTATTTCTCAACTTTCTAACTTCTCGATATAAAATCTCAATCGAAACCTCCTCATAAGAAAGACTTTCCTTTATACCAAGATTCTCTAATGGAACAACAGATGTCGGATATCCAACACACTTCTTCAATAAGGACACATGGAAAATCAGATGTACCAATGCTAAATCATTAGGAAAATCAAGTTCATAAGCAACCTTGTCAATACGCCTCAATACTTGATAAGGACCAACATAACGGGGACTAAACTTTTCGTTCTTACCAAACCTCATGACACCCTTCATGGGTGAAATCTTCAAGTAAATCCAATCAGCAACATTAAACTTAAGATCTTTTCTTCTAACATCAGCATAAGACTTTTGTCGACTTTGAGCCATTTTTAACCTTTCTCTAATGAGTCGAGCTTTTTTCATGGCCTCATGGACTAATTCGAACCCTATCAAAGCACCCTCACCTACCTTAAACCAACCTATAGGAGATCTACACATCCTACCGTAAAGAGCCTCAAACGGAGTCATATCAATGCTTAAATAATAACTATTATTATTATATGCAAACTCAATTAGGCAAATGGTCATCCCAATTACTCTTGAAGTCAATAACACAAGCTCTCAACATATCTTCCAAAGTTTAAATAGTATTCTTCGCTTGCTCATTAGTTTGAGGATGAAAGGTCATACTAAGCTTGACACGAGTACCAGGACCCTTTTGGAAAGACTTCCAAAATTGAGAAGTAAATTGGGTACCACGATCGGAGATAATATATAGGGGCACTACATGCAATCTAACCATTTCATTTAGATACAACCTTGCATAATTTTCTGCCGAATAAGAAACCTTGACGGGAATGAGATGAGTCGATTTTGTCATATAATCAACAATAACCCAAATTGAATCATGTTGTCACCGGGTGCAGGGTAAATCAACAATAAAGTCCATGTTCAAATCTTCTCATTTCCCAGTAGGAATGCTAATATCTTGGGACAAACCTCTCGGCTTTTGATGCTCAACCCTCACTTGTTTACAATTAGGACACATAGCCATAAATTTTGCAATATCCTTCTTCATCCCATTTGTTGACACAAAATTTTGACCCTCATATCTTCTAATTTATTATTTTTGAGCTTCTAAATTAATAATGTATCCAATTATCTTTGTTCACAACTATTCTTACTACAACGGCTATTTACCATTACTATTGTTATTGTTATGTCGCAATTCTACAATTACTACTAAAATTGTATGTTTTATTATTAAAATTGTACTATCACTTTTACACCTCTTTTCTTAAATAATTGATTGTCGTCATCTTATTTCAAGTTTCGTATTTATTAAATTAATTATAGATGATATTTTTGTATTTTTATTTTATATTAGTAAAAAGTTATAATATTAATATTTTATCATAATATATATTGTATTAGTTATTAAGTTAGAAGCCAAAATAATATAAAGATAGAAGAGAAAAGACCATTAGAAAATATGACCCAACTGAACTTTCAAATCAGCCCATTTTTATAGGATTAATTACTTGTGTGGGTCCATTTTAATTAATAATTACTATTTTTAAACATATTCTTTAATTATTACCATCTATAGCAATATATGTCAATATTACGTATACTTATTTTATTAGATCTATCTTCTCTCTTACGTTCTTTCTCCCTTGTTTTTTGTCTCTTGCTCTTTCTTTTCCTTCCTGCACCCTCTCTTTCTCTATGCTCTTTTTCTCTTTCTTTTCCTTTCTGCACCCTTTCTCTCTATGTTTTTTTTTCTTTCTTTTTCTCCCTGTACCTCTTCTTTCTATGCTCTTTCTTACTCTTTCAATATTATTTTTTAAAAAGGGATTTTATCAAAAGCTGAAGATCTATAGAAAAGTAAGGAAATTTTTCAGAAATTAAAGAATTGGGGCTGCTTAGTTTATAGAAGAAGTTGATTAATATTTTATTTGTTGCTTTGGCGTTGTCAACGATTTCCATTCTAATGAAGGTTATATAAATAATTGTATTCATACTTGATGAAAATTTGAATATTTGTATATATGAAGATATGAATGTTTGAAGATATGAAGATATGAATGTTTGAAGATATGAAGATTTGAATAAATGAAGATTTGAAGATATGATGTCATCTTTGTGGCCCATACTTCCTCATATCTAAAGGTGAATACGCAGGAGAAAGTGATATTTGAAGATATGATGTCATCTTTGTAACAAATGAATAGACATAATAAACTGTAAAATGAATTAAACTTGAATTAAAAATGTATTACACACATATTAAAGTTGAATTAGAAGAGAATTATACATGAATACAAAATGTAGCAAACGAAAGAGCATTTTATGATCTGTAAATTGAATAAAATTTGTATCAATAATGAATTAAACAAGTAATCCAACTGTAACAAATCAACCAATAAACTGCAAAATGAATTAAACTTGTATTAAAAGTGTATTACACAAATATTAAAATTGAATTAGAAGAGAGAATTAAGCATGAATAAAAAACGTAACTAATAAAAGACCTGTCAGTGATCTATAGAGTGATTTAAACTTGTATCAATAATGAATTTAACAAATAATCCAATAGTAACAAATCAACCAATAAAGTGCAAAATGAATTAAACTTGTATTAAAAGTGTATTACACAAATATTAAAGTTGAATTAGAAGAGAGAATTAAGCATGAATAAAAAAACGTAACTAATAAAAGACCAGACAATGATCTATAAAGTGAATTAAACTTGTATCAATAATGAATTAAACAAGTAATCCAATAGTAACAAATCAACCAATAAACTGCAAAATGAATTAAATTTGCATTAAAAGTGTATTACACAATATTAAAGTTGATTTAGAAGAGAGAATTAAGAATGAATGAAAAACGTAACTTACGTAAGACAAGAGAATGATCTATAGACTGAATTAAACTTGTATTATTCATGAATAAAACATGTATTATATGTGTGTTATAAATTATTTTGATTTGTATCACTAAGAACGCGAGTGATTTTTGCAATATGTATTAAAAATGTAGTATGCTTGTATTATAAATGTATTATAAGTATGTTACCTAAATTATTTTGATTAATATCACTATATCAATAAGAAGGGGATATGTTTGTCATATATGTTACAAATGTATTGTTCATGATTTTAATAAAATTTTAATACAATTATGAAACGATTCTAATACAATTTTAATAGAAATATGAAAATTTCATTTTTTCGAGCTTTAATCTAATTTTTACTCCTAAAATCAATTCTAAACTTAATCAACCCCCCTTATAATTGAGATATAAACTCCAAATTATATTTTCAATTGTTTGCAAGAACAACCGATCTAAGCTAATCACAAATTCGTAAAATTTAAATAATTAATTCAAAGTTTGAAGTTTTTTAATGACCATCAATGATGAATTCATGCTATTGTAATTTTAGAAATTTTGAATTCGTGCTTGTGCACACGATTTTGTATAAATTTTGGGATTTTGTATTCTTCTCCTTGTTTTTTTTAGGTGAAAATCATGAAACATGAGTGACAATCGATTTGAAGATAAAAAAATTTAAAAATAGTTCTTTAGATGAAAATTGTGAAGAAGAAGAAGATGAAGAGAAATCATGATTGTAAGAGAAAAAAAATTGCAGAGAAGAAGAAGAAGACATGGATAAATAGAGACAAAGAAAAAGAGAATCGCTTAATATCTAAGGAATTGTTATATTTAATTATAAAATTTCTATTGTTATAGATGATAAATATTACTCAAAACCAATCCAAATCAGCTAATTCAATCCCAAAATTAGAAGCCCAGCATAACCTCGCGAAATACCCAAAGAACCCCTGTAAGTTCTAAATCAATTAGGTTTTACTTTTCTTTCTTTCTACTCCAACAGACGCGCCTCTCCCCCTCAACGTCGCCTTTTTCTGCACTTCCACTTTCTGAAAAGAGACAACCATTGTCAACCATAAACAGAGGGCAGGTACTCCATTTCCATGCTTCTGCCATCTCAATCACGTGAAGCTCACAAACCTAGGAGAAAAGCTTCAAACGTTCAGATTTTGAAGAGATTGTTTGACCAAATTTGAAATTCAAAATCCCGCCCAAACTAAGAGCACTAATCTTCTACTGCTATAATTATTAGGTTTGGAACAAGTTTTTGGAGCCGTCTCGAAATTTTGATAACATTTTTTTCCTTTTGATTTGTTCTTCTCGGTTATCATTAGCCACACAACAGAGACTTTGCACTTTAACTCGAGCCAGTCTTGCTTACGTTTCGCAAAAAGGGTGTAGATCTGAGGCTTGCCGAAGACGCCCCTAGTTCGCTGCATTATAAAAGGTACGGGGATCTCCTTTGTTTTGATTCTCAAGACTGAAATGTTGTCTTGTTTTCTTGTGTATAATGTAAAATGATATTAGTTTCCTTGCCATTTTGTATTATATTCTAGATTCCGTAGAGATGCCATCTAAATACATGTATGAACATGATATACTTTAAAAGCTTATGCCTTAACTCATTTTTTAGAAGTCATGATTAAACAATCTGTCAATCCTATGTTATAAGTAGAATTTGAGTATAAATTTGGCCGGATTGTTCCATGTTTAGAGAAGTCATATTTTAGCTTTAGCTTTATTTGTATTTGAACCTGCTTTCGGATGTTCAAGATTTATTAAATCGAATTTACGGCCTATTGGATCACGTGCAACTTAATCTTTTTTTTTTTTTTTTAGAAATTCCAAATAACTTGAGACTTGTTTTATTCCCATCGTGTTAACTGTTGGGATATGTATTTTACTGGTTATGTGTTTGCTTGGGTTTTTGTACCCGTCTTGATTTGTTATACATAAATAATGGAGTATCTCTAATCTTTTTTTCTTTTTTTTTCTTCCCTGCATGAGCACCGGTGTTAAAGAGTTTTCTCTTGAGACTCGAAGTTGTTGCTAGGCTTGAAACGTGCATCTCCCTCATTCGCTTGATTTCTCTGACTCCCAACAGAAAAATGAATATGCGGCGAGTCAGAGAAATTTTGAAATATACACCTGCTCGTATTTACCTCTTTCCTTTCCCGAAAACACCTTAATAGAGTTAAATCTGTTAAAAGGAGGAGAGGGGAAGACAAAAATATTTGTTGCACTTTTTTTTACATTGCTGTTTGTCTTATTCCATTATTTAGATTTGTTAGTTTTTTTATTTCTTTATTTATTTGCTACTAGTTGCTTACTTAAGAAATTTAATATATGTAGAAGTAACAGCTTAAGGGAATCACCGTTTAAGTTAGGACTAATTTACCAAGTATTAATTTTCTAGCTTATGTCAATTTATTTGTTAAACCACCTACCTATTTTATACTAGATTAAGAACTAAGTAATTTTTTTATTTTATTTTTACAAGTATAAGATTTATTTTTGATTAACCAAAGCCCGTGATTTTTCAATTTCTTTTCGTTTATCACTTGGCTCAATCTTAAAACGTTTTTGTTTCTTTTGTATATTAGTTGATAAATTTTCAATTCATTTTTCTCAAGGCATACTTTCAACAAATTTGGCTTTTACTTATCTTTGACTTGTTTGCAAAAGCTTTTACTTACTTGATAATTTATGTTTTCTTTAGACATGGATTAAGTGATTACAAATTATTTTAGATCGTCTTGTTAACTAACCTAAGTTTGGCCGGTAATCGTTTTATAATGAATCTTAAAGGATGCTTAACTCCTTCCCTTTAGAATAACTAAAATCCTTACCAATCACATAAGTTAAGTAGATCATTTAATTGGAGTTAATTTTAGGTGTCTTAATGAACCTTTAAAAAATAATTAGGTGGCGACTCCTTAAGCTAATTATTTAGGAATCATCAATATGTTGTATATTATTTGACGTGAGTTAAAATGGGATATAAAACCATCCCACCAATAGACCTCCCGCAAGTCATGGTACATCTTGGTTGTTCCCGGGTGAATTAAAATGTACATATTTAAATTTTCAATCAATATTATACCTTTTTTGGGAGGGATGAAATCTTTAATTGTTATTTTTTTTTATTTTTTCTAATTTTGCAAAAATATTGTTATTATCTTTTTTCTGGTTCTGCAAAATAATACGTAAAATAATATGTAAAATATAAAATAATAATATATAAAAATAAAATAAAATATAAATTTATTATATAAAAAAAATAATAAAATTTTGAAATGAAGTTCAACCAAACTTACGAGATATGCTAATTAATTAATAAGAGATATATTGGTGAATATATATATAGAGAGAGAGAGAGGGGGAGAGAGAGAGAGATGAAAGGGATATTTTAGTTTTTAGAAAAATAATTTCTTGTTTTTGCTTCTGTGTTTTTTAATAAGCAGAAATTTTTAGTTTTATCCCAATGGCAGAAAAACTGTTTTTGCTTCCATTTTAAAGCACTTTTACTGATTTGTTAAACACTTAATGTTTCAATAGAAATGTTTTTTCCTTAAAACAAGTGTTTCTGGCTTCCCAACAACAATGTCAAACATGCTCTAATATTCTCTTAACGGATCATGTAACTTGAAGAAAATGTTACTAAAAGGAAAAATTACACTAAAATGGTCCAAACAATACATGTCATATGTTGGTTAGATGAGAAACTGAGAACATTAAGGGTGTATTTGGTATGAAGGAAAATATTTTTTAATTTTCTTACGTAGGATTGTATTAAATATTTTGAAAACTATTTTCTAAATAAACTTATTTTCCTCAAATTTAAGGAAAATGTCTTCTGTTCAAAACTTAAGGAGAACATTTTCCAAAACTCTCCTCCAACTTTAAATTACAATTTTTTTTTTCCTTACCCCACCTCGTACCCCAATCCTCTCCATTAAAAAAAATTTAAAAATATATTTATTTTTTAAAAAAAAAAAAATATTTTGTTTCTACCTCGGCCCCTACCTTACTCCGGCCCCCCACAAAAAAAAATTAGAAGTTTTTTTTAAAAAAAAAAAGTTAAAAAAATTAAATTTTCATTCTCTTTAACCCACACCTACCCCAATCCCCCTACCAACCCTTCCCCACCCCCCACCCCCCAAAAAAAAAATACTCCCTCCATCACATTTTATGTAAGGAAGTTTGACTCGGCTTGGAGTTTAAGAAAAAAATGAAGACTTTTAAAATTTGTGATCTAAAATGAATGATAAAAATTTGTGTGGCTATAAATCATTTTATTAAGGGTAAAATAGACATTTTAAAGTTAAATTGTTACTTTATATAGAAATGTGTCATTCTTTTTTGGACGGACTAAAAAAGAAAGTAAGTCACATAAATTGAGACAAAGGAAGTAGAAAAAATTAAAGTTTGTTTTTTAAACATATTTTAATTTTTTTTACCCCACCCCGACCCGCGG